>ML662496.1:9454025-9598959 GCA_007570785.1 Antilocapra americana
CACACACACACACACACACACACACACACACACACACACACACACACCCACTCACCAGATCTTTATCCATTCATCTGTTGGGTAAACACTAGGTTGCTTCCCTATCTTGGCAATTGTAAATAATGCTGCTATGAACATTGGGGTGCATGTATCTCTTTGAATAAGTGTTTTCGTTTTTTCAGATATATCCTCAGGAGTAGAAGTGCTGGGTAATATGGTGTTTCTATTTTTAGCATTTTGAGAAACCTCCATACTGTTTTTCCATACTGCCTATACCAATTTACATTTCCAACAAAAGTGTATGAGGATTCTCTTTTCATTCTCACCAACACTTATTTTTTGTATTCTTTTTGATGATATTTGACAGGTGTGAGTTGATATCTCACTGTGATTTTCATTTGTATTTCTATGGTGGTTAGCAATGTTAAGTCTTTTCATTTGCCCATTGGTCATCCACAGATCCTCTTTGGTCAAATGTCTATTCAGGTCTTTGGCCAATTTTTTAATCGGAGAGGATGAGTTGTTTATGTTTTTCAGATATTAACCCCTTATTGGTCATATAACTTGCAAATATTTTCTACCATTCAGTAGGTTATCTATTTGTTTTGTCGATGGTTTTCTTTGCTTGTTCAGTTCAGTTCAGTTCAGTCGCTCAGACGTGTCTGACTCTTTGTGACCCCATGAACCACAGCACACCAGGCCCCCCTATCCATCACCGACTCCCAGAGTCCACCCAAACCCATGTCCATTGAGTCAGTGATGCCATCCAGCCATCTCATCCTCTGTCTTCCCCTTCTCCTCCTGCCCCCAGTCCTTCCCAGCATCAGGGTCTTTTCCAATGAGTCAACTCTTCCCATGAGGTGGCCAAAGTATTGGAGTTTCATCTTCAACATCAGACCTTCCAATGAACACCCAGGACTGATCTCCTTTACCATGGACTGGTTGGATCTCCTTGCAGTCCAAGGGACTCTCAAGAGTTTTCTCCAACACCATAGTTCAAAAGCAACAATTCTTTGGTGCTCAGCCTTTTTCACTGTCCAACTCTCACATCCATACATGACTACTGGAAAAACCATAGACCAACCTTTGTTGGCAAAGTAATGTCTCTGCTTTTCAACATGCTATCCTGGTTGGCCATAATTTTCCTTCCAAGGAGTAGGTGTCTTTTGATTTCATGGCTGCAATCACCAACTGCAGTGATTTTGGAGCCCCCAAAAATAAAGTCTGACAACAACCGCGATGTTGTAGAAGACTCTTGAGAGTCTCTTGCAAAGCGACTCTTGCAAAGAGACTGCAAAGAGGTCCAACCAGTCAATCCTAAAGGAAATCAGTCCTGAATATTCATCGGAAGGACTGATGTTAAAGCTGAAATTCCAATACTTTGGCCACCTGATGCAAAGAACTGACTCATTGGGAAAGACTTGGATGCTGGGAAAAATTTAAGGCAGGAGGAGAAAGGAACGACAGAGAATGAGATGGTTCGGTGGCATCGCTGACTTGATGAACATGAGTTTGAGCAAGCTCCAGGAATTGGTGATGGACAGGGAAGCCTGGCATGCTGCAGTCCATGGAGTCGCCAAGAGTCAGACAGAACTGAGCCGACTGAACTGAGCTGACTGAATCCACTTTGAATTTATTTCTGTAAATGGTGTTAGAGAATGTTCTAATTTCATTCTGTTACATGTAGCTCTTCAGTTTTCCCAGCGCCACTTCTTAAAGAGACTGCTTTTCTCCATTGTAAATACGTGCTTCCTTTGATGTATGGATGAGTATTTAAATGTATGTGCTGCTAAATTATCATCCTGTTTGTCTTTACTAATCTATATTTCCCTCAACACTCATATGCTAGGTATCTTCTGTTGCCCCTTCTAGTGCACCCTCTTCTTTTCTCTTCCTCGTTTTATGCCCATGGAGGCTGACCTGGGATTACTGGTCCTTTGCCTTCTGGTAGGGCTGGGCTAATAATAGAAGGGTTGCAGGGTAGGTGACTGACAGAAGGTGAGAGGGAGGAGAGTTTGACTGCGGTACTGCTTCTCTTGTTCTTCCTGTGGAGTTGCTGAGGGCTGGCTGATTCCAAACATCCAAGATCACAGTTCTAATAGGTGAGATTCTCTGCTCAGCATTTTCACTCTAGCCTTGGGGACTGCCTTATTCCTTTTGGGTTCCCTTCACCCAGCCCACACCCTTATGAATAATCCTTTTATTAAATGTTATTCAGATTTCCCAGTTTGAGTGTGTTTTTTATTTCTTATGTGGACTCTGGGTAATACCACTTGTATAGCAGTGTCTTTTGCTTCCACATTTCATGTCAAGACAGGGTATTATCCATGTTTTTAATCATTTCAGTTCTCATAAGGAGAAAATGGTATCTTGTTTTAATTTATATATTTTTGATTATCATTGAGTTTGAACATCTGTTCACATGTTAATTGACTATTTGCATATTTCTTTTAATTGCTTGTTAATATTCTTCACCCATTTTTCTTTTGGGTGATCTCTCGCCCCCCCCCCCCCCGCTTTTAAATTCTTATTTTCAGTAGAGTATTTTTTCTGTTATATTTCCCAACTGATAATTGTTAATATAAGTGAAAATTAATGGTTTAGTATTTTGCCACTCCTCTGAACTCTTCTGTTGGTTTTAATAGATTTTAGTTGATTCTCTTGGATTTTCTAATATCATTTGCAAAGTGTGATAATGCTGTGTCTTCCTTTCTGATTTATGCCACATTTCTTTATCCTGTTTTACTACACTGGCTAGATGCTTCAGAGCACTATTGAACAATATAGGTGGTGGTGGGAATTTCTGTCCGATTCCTGATTCTAACTCAGAGTGTGTTTCACAGAACTCTAACACTGATGGATACCCCTTGAGAAAAGTTCAGACTCATGTGGGAAGGGCTATACATTCTTAGAGAATCCCGATACACTTGAATACGGTAAAAGCTCTGAATTTTTCTTGTTTTTGTTTCTTGCTTTTAGCTCTGGTACTGAATTTTATGCAGTTCATTATAAGCTCAATAATTTGCATAGGTCCTGGAGTGCCAAAATACGAACAAAATATTTTATAATAATATAGTCAAACCACTGTGATTTTATGTAAAAATCCTGAATTCTAAGGATTATTTATTATGCCTCTTCTCAATGCTTATTAATCTAGATACATAAGCCACTGTAGTTAAGTGATCATATGAATGGTCCACCACTTTGGCACATTTCGCTCTCAAAAGAAACAATTGAGATTTAAAAATACTAACTTAAATGGAAAGATGGATGTCAAGAAATCATACTGTTCTTTCTCCTCTTTCTTCCTGTTTTTTAATACACACACACACACACACACACACACACACAACTGACAAAACAAAACATTTCAAGAGCAGGCCTCAAGTTGCTATATTCTTATGATGTCCATGCTTCTTTATTAGCTCCCTACCCTTTGTCTCCAATCTTTTTCACTGTTCCTCACACCCTTCTTTCCTTTCATCCATTGCATGTTTAGTTATCTCCAGAAAAGTCTTTCTCCATCAGTGTTCTCTTCCCATTCTGATTATCACTTAAAAATCACTCTTATCATTGTTGATAAAAATTGTTAATATTAAAAAATATCTAATATATATATCTAAAAATATATAAAAAAATAAGAGAAGAGAAAGGCACTTATGTTTAAACTTAGCTTAACTGCACAAGTAACATAGGTTGTCATATGTGCATATGAAATGAAGCCCTAAAACAGAATTGATGACAACAACCTCCAAAGACCTTGTAAAAACTTGGAAGTCCCCTTCAGGATTCTGACAAATGTCTCATCTACATTTGCCTTCTCTTCAAATTAAATCTATTATTCCCAGAGCATTTAAGAGTAATAAACTATCTTTTATTCAATTTAACTTTCCATTTTCTTTAATTACTGGTGTAGAAGCAGTTTTGCTTCCTGCTAAATTTCATTGTAAATCTTTCAGCTATGCTATAAGGCTAAATTAAGCTTTTATAAATTTTTTTAGGGCCAAGCTAATCCTTATTTACTGCTTCTAGGGGAATGCTCATCTTAAGTTTAAAAAATCTGACATGCAAATAAATTCTTAGAAAATAACTCATAATTTGGCAATTCTTATATGGTGAATTGGGGGAAAAAAGAAACAGAACGAAAAGATAGTCTCTCCTATTTTTACAAAATTTCTTCTGCTCGTTCAATAACATCAAATTTTGGGGTTGTGAATCTAAATCACATTTCTAGTGTAATACAGAATTATAGAAATTCAGTTGTGCTTCAACTTAGTTGCTATCCAGTCATTTCAGTCATATATTTATTTTTCATTTTTAATAAAAATCCTTTATTTCTGAAGTTGAAATTCCAGTGTTTAAAAGTATAGATCTGTGACTTGATGCTAATAGAATAGCATACTTTTTTTTTTTTTTTGACAGAGTAGAGGGTGGTGTCTGGCAAAATGCCTTTTCCATTAAACAGATCTATAAGAAGAGAAAAGTTATTATTCCTAATGAATTCAGAGATTTTACTTACTGGAAGTAGTCAAATAGTCTGCTACAAAATGCACATTGCATTATGAACCATAACATTGCAAGGTTTGTAATATAAGAGCTGCTAAATATATTTTGAGCATCACAAAGACTGTGTTTCTTGCCTGGAGCATGCTCTTTGTTATATCCTGCACCTCATATTCTTTCTTTTTCATGAGGAGTAGTGAATCTCAATAAAATCTATGGATTGTGTTATGTTTAAAGGCTACCTACTGAACCAATATTTTCAGATAAGATCAATAATATATGTGTAAACCTTTGAAATTTAGATTGGAGAGGAAGCTGCCTAATAAAACTCTGGTACTGAATTTTATGCAACATCTTACCAGTCTTTTAATTTTATATTCAAGTCCCGAAGGCCCAAAAGACAAACTGAACACATCTGCAATTATCTGGATTAAACCATGATGGTTTTATGCAAAAACTCTGAATGCATTTAAGGTTTATGTATTGTGAAGGCATTGTGTAATGGCTATTCATTTCATTTCTTTGTTAAGAACCTTTGCCTATTCTGAATTACAAGTTTTATGTTTATCCTATTTATTTGGACCATTAGTTCAAGATGCAGAATAAGGAAGCACTATAGTTCTAAAGTATGATTCATCTAAAGATTTTTTTTATGGAGTTGGTATTTAATACTATATTTGTAAGGCCATCAGTTATCAAGCCATGTAAGTGCTAAATTCCTTTTGAAGCTTTCAAGAGGTATTTTAATTAAGTTTTCAAAATTGCTTTTGGATCATCTTCACAATTCTTTAGTGCTTTATTTTCATTAACAAAATAGTAATTAAAATTAAAATTTAAAGGAAATAACCACAGTAGGTCATACTTTTATTAACTTGAGGTAGATAATGAACCTGTCCTATATAAAGACTGAGCTAAATCTGCTGAGAGACTGGGGATAGTGTATTTTAATTAAGGAAATCCTTATTTGCATCTAACAAACAGCGTTGCTACTCAGAAATTTAAGACCTTAGTGATGAATATTAGTATATTACCTCAACAAATCTAATAGAGATTTAATACTTGTGTTTTAAGAAGCAATTTGTCATAAATTAAGAGCATTTGCATAGTAAATTTTGAGGATGTTATTTTTTGCAGAGATTTCTATAATTAAGGAACACGTTAAAAATTAAAATTTTATAATTTTTGTAGTACTAGTAAAGCTTGCTTGTTATTAAACTGAGCCTCATTTTCAACTGCACATAACCCTATGGAAAAGTCCGTCTTTAATAAAGACATAACAAATGTACTGTTACTAAGGTATTTTTTCCCCTTGAATCTTGAGCAATGGCTTATGTGTTTAAATAAAGTTTTAGCATGCAAAATGCAACTCTGAAGACATGTTTTCAGTTGGATGAAGAGTATTTAATCATTTAAAAAGTAGACCAAAGAGACTTACCCCAACCACACTGCTAAGCAGTTACAAGCTGCATCATATATAAATTAAGTGTTCTCTAATTGGGGGTTTGGGTAGAATCTTTCTTTAGTCAGTGAAGTGTTTATAATATTAATATCTACTTTAGTTATTTAGAGTAAAGAAATTAGAAAGCTCATTTTAATTAAGAATGACAACTTTATTCTCAAGGTTCCTTTTATTTTGATGGTACTACAAGATAATTTTAACATTTGCATTTTATTGATCCAGAGAGAGTATTTTTATGAAATATAGTTTAGGAAAAGGCACAACAAGCACAGTTCACCTATCGTTATATAGATTTTTGACTTGTGGTCAGAGTGTCTATTAGACGTTTTCACCTGAGGGTGACTTAGGATATGAAGAGCTGGGCTCCTCAGAAAAGAATGAATGTATACTTCATCCAGTTTACCTTAGATTGCTATGTATCCTTATTATCTTAATTGTCCTTATTCCATAAATTAAGTTCCTTTGTTTTTCCAATCAAGAGGGAAGTATTAGAGAGTGTTCACCAAGAGTATCCACAGAGTCCATTTGAGCACTTTGAATTTCCTCCTTGGTAAAGTGGTAATGCTAATATCTATGTGATGTGATTGTCATTTCCCCTTGGCAAGAAAGTGTTAATTCAACATTCATTCAATTAATATTATATTTCAAAGGACTAATTCAGGTTATATGGGTGTGGGCACTGAAGGACTCATGATTTTTAATTCAGCGTTACATCAATTCTAATAAAAATTATAAAATACTTTAGGTACTTAGTTTTATCATATATTGGAACCTATATGGAAGGTGACATTTCAAGCTATTCTCATCACTTAAAGATTTCTATGCTATCAATATATTTTTATATAATCAGCTAAAAGAGTCAAATAATTGTAGTGTTTAAGATGAATTTTATCAAATAACAGCAATAAAGAGGGTGTTTGAATTTTTTCATTAGAAGAGCAGGTTAAAGATACAAAAATAGCAGGCATCTGTTGGGGGTTCAGTTTTCAAAATTGTAATTACTGGCTGGGTGATCTTGAACTTTAGTTTTTACATTTGTACATTGGAAATAAGGTTGCAAGATTAACTATGACTTACCTATTTCCTCAATGTTAAAAGAATAGATAGATTAATTTGAAAGCTTTAGTGATTTAATAGGCAAAGCTTATGACAACTCTTTCCTCCTTTTCTGTTTTCACTACCACTTGCTCATCTCTACCCCTTGTTATTATTTAAGAGTTGAAAAATTAATCCTAGAAAGATGAAGTCATTGATTTACGTTAAACACTAAGTAATTCAAAAATAAAAATCAACAGCAGATGCAGATCAGCTCATCTGTGTCACTCAGTCTTTGATGTGGATCAAGTGTTTTTATGTGTGGTGGAACACAGTTATACCACAGGGACTTAGGGAGGACTCGCCTAATTGTCCACTATGTCAAAATGTTTACAACCTAACGTCTTGGATGAGGGGCTTCCCATGTAGCACAATTGGTAAAGTATCCAACTGCCATTGCAGGAGACACAAGAGCTGTGAGTCCGATCCCTGGGTTGGGATGATCCCCTGGAGAAGGAAATGGCAACCAACTCCAATATTCTTGCCTGGCAAATCCCATGGATAGAGGGGCCTGGAGGGCTACAGTCCATGGGGTCACAAAGAGTTGGACACAACTGAGCATGCATGCATATCTTGGATGAGAACTACTTTCAGGCTATTTGCTGTTTAGTTTGCAACGTATTAGATGCTCAATAAAACCTGGTATTTGGACGCTGATCAACTAACTTGTTGAGCTGTGGATAATCAAATCTTCATTGCAGGGTGGACAAAAAAGCTAAAAATAACAGCCAACACTGCTCAGCATTTTTTCTGTGAGTCAGGCACCAAGTATTTCACACTTGGTAACTCTTTTAATTATCACTCTAACCTCACAGTGCTGCTATTATTATAGGCTCCATTTTATTTAGGAGGAAACCATGGCACAAAGAATAAAATTGCCTGTGCAAGGAAGTCATAGAACAGAGAAGCTAATCTAAGTCATATGATGCCATGACATACACTGTTAATTTCTTTGTTATCCTGCCACTTATATTAATTTTTTGTGGCCTGCCTAAGGAGAATTGGTACAGGGATATGTATGGGGCCCAGATCTTTTCTCCAGTGATTAGTGTTTGGGTTTGAGGCAGTGCTAGTGGAGGGCACACATGGGAAAGGGTCTGAGAGAAGAGCAGCAGCCCAGAGCATACTGTATCACAGGGGCTTTGGAGTCAGACGAGTTTTTCAAGTAGCCCAGCAACTCACTAGCATGATCTCAGGTGAGCTGCCAAAGCATTTTGAATTTCCTGCTCAGTAAAGTGGTGATGCTAAATGTCTACATGATGGGATTGCCACCTCGTGTCACCCACAAAGCCAATGCCTGGTCCAGAGCAAGGGCTTTCTACATTGTAGCTATTATTATAATTTGCCCACTTAGTTCACCTTAAAGAAGTATGATATCTCGATAGAACTCTTCTGCCCAAAGCTCTCCCACTCAGAAGCTAAGCTCTGTTTCATTTTTGTTAATCTCGGTGACACACAATGTCCCTGGATTCAATGCTATAGGTTTTATAATTCAGTTTTCAAATAAATATTGCTTTCTCTATAAGTGTATCCATTTTACACATGAGCAAGCAATAAGCATCGAGGAGACATTTGAGGCTCACTGCAAAAATATTTTTATAAGGCACTTATTTACAGTTAATCTCTATGATAGTACTTTATGGGAATTCAGCTCAGTTCAGTTCAGACTCTCAGTGGTGTCTGACTCATTGCGACCTCATGAAGAGTAGCACATCAGGCCTCCCTCTCCATCACTAACTCCTGGGGTCTACCCAAACCCATGTCCATTGAGTTGGTGATGCCATCCAGCCATCTCATCCTCTGTTGTGCCCTTCTCCTCCTGCCCCCAATCCTTCCCAGCATCAGGGTCTTTTCCAGTGAGTCAACTCTTCACATGAGGTGGCCAAAGTATTGGAGTTTCACCTTCAATATCAGTCCTTCCAATGAACACCCAGGACTGATCTCCTTTAGGATGGACTTGTTTGATCTCCTTGCAATCCAAGGGACTCTCAAGAGTCTTCTCCAACACCACACTTCAAAAGCATCAGTTCTTCGGCAGTTAGCTTTCTTCACAGTCCAACTCTCACATCCACACATAACTACTGGAAAAACCATAGTCTTGACTAGATGGACCTTTGTTGGCAAAGTAATGTCTCTGCTTTTTAATATGATATCTAGATTGGTCATAACTTTCCTTCCATAGAGTAAGCGTCTTTTAATTTTATGGCTGCTATCACCATCTGCAGTGATTTGGGAGCTCCAAGAATAAAGTCTGACACTGTTTCCCCATCTATTTGCCATGAAGTGGTGGGACCAGATGCCATGATCTTAGTTTTCTGAATGTTGAACTTTAAGCCAACTTTTTCACTCTCCTCTTTCACTATCATCAAGAGGCTCTTTAGTTCTTCTTCGCTTTCTGCCATAAGGGTGGTGTCATCTGCATAGCTGAGGTTATTGATATTTCTCCTGGCAATCTTGATTCCAGCTTGTGCTTCTTCCGTCCCAGCGTTTCTCATGATGTACTCTGCATATAAGTTAAATAAGCAGGGTGACAATATACAGCCTTGACATCCTCCTCTTCCTATTTGGAACCAGTCTGTTGTTCCATGTCCAGTTCTGTTACTTCCTGACTTGCATACAGGTTTCTCAAGAGACAGGTCAGATGGTCTGGTATTCTCATCTCTTTTAGAATTTTCCACAGTTTGTTGTGATCCACACGGTCAAAGGCTTTGGCATAGTCAGTAAAGCAGAAATAGAGGTTTTTCTGGAACTCTCTTGCTTTTTCAATGATCCAGCGGATGTTGGCAATTTGATCTCTTGTTCCTCTGCCTTTTCTAGAACCAGCTTGAACATATGGAAGTTCACGGTTCATGTATTGCTGAAGGCTGGCTTGGAGAATTTTGAGCATTACTTTATTAGCGTGTGAGATAAGTGCAATTATGTGATAGTCTGAGCATTTTTTGGCATTGCCTTTCTTTGGAATTGGAATGAAAGTTGACCTTTTCCAGTCCTATGGCTACTGCTGAGTTTTCCCAATTTGCTGGCATATTGAGTGCAGCACTTTCACAGCATCATCTTTCAGGATTTGAAATAGCTCAACTGGAATTCCATCACCTCCACTAGCTTTGTTTGTAGTGATGCTTCCTAAGGCCCACTTGACTTCACATTCCAGGATGTCTGACTCTAGGTGAGTGATCACATCATCATGATAATCTATTTCTTGCAAAGATTGGCTCAGTAAAGTACAGAAGTGGTATGGACCTAACAGAAGCAGAAGATATTAAGAAGAGATGGCAAGAATACACAGAAGAACTGTACAAAAAAGATCTTCACAACCCAGATTGTGCGAATTAGCAGTGGTTAAGCAAATTTTTGGAATAACAATCTGACATAGTATGTTTTCATTTGAAAAGAGGAGAGGGATTTTCATTTTTTCAACTCAGTAAATATTTTGGAGTACTTACTATGTGCCAGGTAGTGTACCTGGGTAGAGTGAATAGTTTTCATTTAAGTGATCACTGAACGATTGATGGAGCCTGTTTGTAATGCTGGATTAAGATAGATTGTGATCTTGAGCTGGCAGAAAAGATTGCTTGGGGCTGAGAGAGGGGGATGACAAAATTGGACTGTGTACTTGCTGCTTAGGACTCAATGTACAACAATATAAGCAAAACCCAAATATGAATCATGTTGCGTTAGACACTCCCTGTACTTACAAAGTATTTTGAATATGTTGACTGTTTTGGACTTTGTTATATATGCATTAATAGTGTATTATACATATATTATATGATAATTTGATATAGTTTATCTCACCATACCATCATTCTATACCACCTTGGTATGACTTCAAAGAGAAATTATTAATTATTTTCAGATATACAACAGAGACATAGTCCCTCTGCTTTAGGAATTTAGAGTTTAAAATAGACACTACTAAGACCAAAACACACTATAAATTATCAAGCAGGTACCTACACTCAATAAAATATTTCATTTTTCCAGAAATGTCACTTACTTACCTTAATCAGCATGTGTGTTAGTAATTTTTTCTGTTTCTGTTACTATGTTTTTTCTGTTTCTGCAAAAGTAGAAAGAACTAATGATTCTAATAGGGAATGAGCAGACATGTCACAAAATCATACAGTTATTTAAATTAGTTTTCCCGATCCTTCTTATTATTGTTATGCTCTTTATGATTGCTGCTCTAAAATATTAACCTTTTAAAAAACACATTGCACAGTTGGTTGCAGCACTGTGATCTGCCGAATTAGAGTGTCCCGAACGTTTATGTCTTTGGGAATCCCTAGCGGGTTTACCTAAATTCCCTGAAGAGAGAGGAAAATTCAAATCATTGTTTTCCCTTCCCTGCTTTTGTTCACAGAAGGAACAGACATGCTCATCAAGAGCAAAAGCTCGGAGGTGAGACCAGGAAATTGTCGGACAAGGCAGCTGAGTTCTGCTTTGTGGAACATTATCAGAAGGGTGAGCCCTCCAGTCAGTTACCATGAGGTGTCTCGGTGTCTGAGGTGGATTTGTATGAACTGTCAGTTGAAAGCATTGACAGTGTTCCATTAGTAATGAATTATGGGAATAATTTCATTAATTGCTTTACCTCAGTCAGTACCTGTTAGTGTAAGTTGCTCAACCAAACATCAAAAGAACCACTGCATTTTAACCTTTTAGTCCTTTACCGTGTAACCAGGAACAGCAAAGAAATAAATTAGCATAACCGTTTCTTAAAAAAAAAATGACTGGAGATAAGCAGTGGACATAATTTTTCCTGTTTTTAATTTAATAGCAGGTTTATGGTTTTATGCAAAACCATTCACATTACATTTGACCCTCTGGGAGCTGCCTTTTTTTTTTTTTTCTGTGGGTATAATTTTGAGTCTTTAATAATCTGTTGTTAAATCCAGTCTGAGTTTGATTAATGAATTGTGATGAGCCAGTGCATTAATTTGCAGGCTTGGTCTAGTGCCCTAAAAGACTGCTTTGTTGTGGATGTTATTAATGCTAAACTCTTCAGGAGGAGCCGTGGGATGGCAGTGTTCTCCAAATAATGGACACATTACTTCTTTGGGAAATTCCAGTGACAGATGTGTAGTTGTAGAAGTGACAGTGGAGCCATATGACTGAAAGGAAAAATCCTGATTTAGTTTTATGTTCTAGAACATGGGGCTACTGTCTGCAAGGGGTCTGTGGATGGAATTCAGGGGAGTCTGTGAATTTAGAGAGTAAAAAATTCTGTACTTTCATTAACTTCTAACTGAAATGCAACCTTCTGTTTGATTATGAATGTAGGCAACAGATTGCAGTATTATTAATAGTATCTGTGATTTTGTCATCAATAGAAATCACAGGTATTGTCATACACATTATAGAGTTGCAGGTACCTCAACATGTCATTTATGCTTCTCACTGCTTCAAAATTATAGTCGTTATTAGACAGCCACTCTATCTGGTTATTTACTGTGTTAGTAAAGAAGTATATATAATACTATACTGCAAACTTTAAAATGATAACTGTATTTTAATGTAATTGGTTTCATTTCTAATGTTATTTTAGTCATGATTCTGAGAAGGGGTCTATGGCCCCCAAATGACTAAGAAACCCCCTTTTTCAGTGACTGTGTCTGTACTGCCATCTTTTCCCCTGATAAGCTGATCCTTCTTCTCTTCATCAAACTCTGTTGTCAGAATAGGTCTAAGAGGACTTCCCTGGTGGTCCAGTAGCTTAGACTCTGTGCTCCCTATACTGGAGGCTGGGGTTTGATTCCCTGGTTAGGGAACTAGATTTCACATGTCACAGCTAGGAGTTTGAACGCTGTAGCAAAGACCTGACACAACCAAAAACAAACAAAAAAAAAGAGCAGGTCTAAGGTTCAAACATGTTACCCATATGACCAGATGACAGCTGTGATTGAGTTGTGCTAATGTAAATTATCAGTTACTCCCCCGCTTTTCTCCCCTAGGCTCCTGGTAACTACGAACTGTTTGCCTTACTGATAATTTCCTAAGCCCATATTGTACTGTTTGACACACAGTAGGCACTTAGTAACTATTTAGTGAATAAATGATAGTTCAAGGGGAGATAATTTTTCATCTTATTTGAATGAATCTGAGTTTTTAAATCATTTTTTTTAACATGAAATAAAATCTGGTATACACATTCTAAAGACTTTCAATTCAGTTTAGTTCAGTCACTCAGTTGTATCCAACTCTTTGGAACCCCGTGGACTGCAACATGCCAGGCTTTCCTGTCCATCACCAACTACTGGAGCATACGCAAACTCATGTTGATTGAGTTGGGATGACATCCAACCATCTCATCCTCTCATCTCATTCTCGTTCCCTTCTTCTCCCACCTTCAATCTTTCCCAGCATCAGGGTCTTTTCTAATGAATCAGTTCTTCTCATGAGGTGGCCAAAATGTTTGAGTTTCAGCTTCAGCATCAGTCCTTCCAATGAATATTCAGGACTGATTTCCTTTAGGATGGACTGGTTGGATCTCCTTGCAGTCCAAGGGACTCTCAAGAGTTTTCTGCAACACCACAGTTCAAAAGCATCAATTCTTCAATGCTAAGCTTTCTTTATAATCCAACTCTCACATCCATACACGACTACTGGAAAAACCATAGTTTTGACTGGATGGAACTTTGTTGGCAAAGTGATGTCTCTGCTTTTTAATATGCTGTCTATGTTGGTCATAACTATTCTTCCAAGGAGCAAGAAACTTTTAATTTCATGGCTCAGTCACTATCTACAGTGATTTTGGAGCCCAGAAAAATAAAGTCTCTCACTGTTTCCATTGTTTCCCCATCTATTTGCCATAAAGTGATGGGACCAGATGCCATGATCTTAGTTTTCTGAATGTTGGCTACTTTTCACTCTCCTCTTTCACTTTCATCAAGAGGCTCTTTAGTTCTTCTTTGCTTTCTGCCATAAGGGTGGTGTCACCTGCATATCTTAGGTTATTGATATTTCTCCTGGCAATCTTGATTCCAGCTTCTGCTTCATCTAGCCTGGCATTTTGCATGATGTACTCTGCATATAAGTTAAATAAGCAGGGTGACAGTATACAGCCTTGACATACTCCTTTCCCTATTTGGAACCAGTCTGTTGTTTCATGTCCAGTTCTTATTGTTGCTTCTTGGCCTGCATACAAGTTTGTCAGGAAGCAGATCAGGTGGTCTGGTATTCCCATATCTTGAAGAATTTTCCACAGTTTGTTGTGACCTACACAGACAAAGGCTTTGGCATGGTCAATAAAGCAGAAATAAATGTTTTTCTGGAACTCTCTTCCTTTTTCAGTGATCCATCAGATGTTGGCAATTTGATCTCTGGTTCCTCAGCCTTTTCTAAATCCAGCTTGAATATCAGCAAGTTCATGGTTCACGTACTGTTGAAGCTTGGCTTGGAGAATTTGGGGCACTACTTTACTATTGTGTGAGATGAGTGCAATTGTACGGTAGTTTGAGCATTCTTTGGCATCACCTTTTTTTGAGATTGGAATGAAAACTGACCTTTTCTAGCCCTTTCACCACTGCTGAGTTTTCCAAATTTGCTGGCATATTGAGTGCAGCACTCTCACAGAATCATCTTTCAGGATTTGAAATAGCTCAACTGGAATTCTGTCACCTCCACTAGCTTTGTTCGTAGTGATGCTTCCTAAGGCCCAGTTGATTTTGCACTCCAGGAGATCTGGTTCCAGATGAATGATCACACCATCATGGTTATCTGGATCATGAAGATCTTTTTTGTATAGTTCTTCAGTGTATTCTTGCCACCTTGTCTTAATATCTTCTTCTTCTGTTAGGTCCACACCATTTCTGTCCTTTAGGGAGCCCACCTTTGCATAAAATTTTCCCTTAGTATCTCTAATTTTCTTGAAGAGATCTCTAGTCTTTCCCATTCTATTGTTTTCCTCTATTTCTTTGCACTCATCACTGAGGTAAGGCTTTTTTTTAATCTCTCCTTGTTATTCTTTGGAACTCTTCATTCAAATACATGTATCTTTCCTTTTGTCCTTTGCCTTTGGTGTCTTTTCTTTTCTCAGCTATTTGTAACAGCTCATCAGACAACCATTTTGCCTTTTTGCATTTCTTTTTCTTGGGTGTGGTCTTGATCACTACCTCCTGTACAATGTCACAAACCTCTGTCCATAGTTCTTTAGGCATTATGTCTATCAGATCTAGTCCCTTGAATCTATTTATGACTTCCACTGTATAATCATAAGGCATTTGATTTAGGTCATACCCGAATGGTCTCGTAGTTTTCTCTACTTTCTTAAATTTAAGTCTGAAATTTGGCAATAAGAAGTTCATCATCTGAGCCACAGTCAACTACCGGTTTTGTTTTTTCTGCCTGTATAGAGCTTATCCATCTTTGGCTACAAAGAATATAATCCATCTGATTTCTGTATTGACCATGTGTTTTCCATGTGTAGAGTGTTCTCTTGTGTTGTCGGAAAAGGGTGTTTGCTATGACTAGTACATTCTTTTGGCAGAACTCTATTAGCCTTTGCCCTGCTTCATTCTGTACTCCAAGACCAAATTTGCCTGTTAACTCCAGGTATTTCATGACTTTCTTCTCTTGCATTCCAGTCCCTTGTAATGATAAGGACATCTTTTTTGGGTGTTAGTTCTAGAAGTTCTTGTAGGTCTTCATAGAACTGTTCAATTTCAGCTTCTTCAGCGTTACTGGTTGGGGCATAGACCTGGATTATTGTGATATTGAATGGTTTGCCTTGGAAATAAACAGAGATCATTTGTTATTTTTGAGATGGCATCCAAGTACTGCATTTCAGACTCTTTTGTTGACTACGATGGCTACTCCATTTCTTCTAAGGGCCTAATGGTCATCTGAGTTAAATTCACCCATTCCAGTCCATTTTAGTTCGCTGACTCCTAAAATGTCGATATTCACTCTTTCCTTCTCCTGTTTGACCACTTCCAATTTGCCTTGATTCATGGACATAACATTCTAGGTTCCTATGCAGTATTGCTCTTTACAGCACTGGACTTTACCTCCATCACCCGTCACATCCACAACTGGGTGTTGTTTTTGCTTTGGCTCTGTCTCTTCATTCTTTTTGAAGTTATTTCTCCACTCATCTCCAGAAACATACTGGCCACCTACCAACCTGAGGAGTTCATCTTTCAGTGTCCTATCATTTTGCTTTTCATACTGTTCATGGGGTTCTCAAGGCAAGAATACTGAAGTGGTTTGCCATTCCCTTTTCCAGTGGACCATGTTTTGTCAGAACTCTCCACCATGACCCATCCATCTTGGGTGGCCCTACATGGCATGGCTGGGTCAGTCTCTTCTAAAGAGTTTATTGCATCATAAAATGTATTTAGAAGGCATTAGGAAGGTTTATAGGAACTTATATTAACCAGTTTATTGTTCAATATTTCAGCTTATTGGGGTACCACAGACTCTCATAGCTGATTTTTAAAAGGATTGTTATAATTAAACAAAGAGACATGAAGTTCTCCAAAGGTGAATGTAGCTGCAGTGAGATAGGAAAATTCGATTAAAGAAAGAGATCATCATGTGTGATGGGAATGTATAGAAGTATAGGAATGTGTTTTGTTTGTGTCTCTGTGTGTAGAGAGACTTAATCTAGGTGAGAAGGTTTTTAGAACTGCAAGTTGCCTTAGAGATTATTTTTCAATTTAATTTAACAAGTATTGAAACTGAAGCACAAAGAGGTTAAATGATCAGTGACCTCCTAATTGATGAATCCAATAAAGCCTGCACAGACCTTATCTTACTCGGCCACTCTATTGTATTTTGGTTGCTTACCTTTTCCTTTTTCTTGAGGCCTGTGCATAGGTGCTTTCTGCCACCTAGAATAGTTTCCTTTTTGCTACTTTCTATTCTTGCCCTTTACTCTTTCTCTTTCCAGAAGAACACATCTTAATCCTCCTGGTCTCCATCTCTCAAGTAGAGCTTTGTTTTAATTCAGTGTTTATCATTAAAATAAAATTTCCAACTTTTAAAGTAGCGTTTTAAAGTTTTCCCCACTCTTCCCTGTTTCCAGTCCCCATCCTTTGGTGCTTTTAGTATTATTAATAGACTGTTCATCTGTTTATGTATTGCAGCTTTTGAAGGGCAGAAAATCGTTATGATATCTAAGATATTTTCACCCCAAGAACCAATTTCACCTCCCTTGGAGGTAAGGTCACACCTATTGAGAATGTATGCTCTTGTAAAACTTGGATGTCACCAGACTCTCACCGTCTGAGGGTTTAAACAGGGTTACAAAGGGCATTAACCTCCCATTCTGCTAACAGAAATCCCAGTCTTTTCCATGCAATTTTTTCTCTCCTCAAACTCCTCAGGAGTGTTTACCTGTTTTTATGAAATGAGTCTTTGTTCAGTCTGACTCTTTCTGCCTGCAGGTGAACTAGGAACACAGACACTACCCTCATGGATGAACTGTAGAAGAGCCATCTTCCATGTTGCCATGGTCTTGATGGTCAAGTCTACCCAGTGTTACGGTGGGTAGTGAACCTCATAACCCTCTGCTGTTGCTGCCACCACAACTGTCTGGTGGGTGGGGAAGACGATGGGCAGTGCCGCTCTTGTTTGCGGGCCTTGGCCAGATTCTCTGGTGGCGTAATTGCTGTACCAGTCAAGGGTGTCTTTTGGGAGCATGACTATTTCAATTCTCTTCTTACACAGATATGATCGCCAGGGTACAGCTAAGATACCAGGTGACTTTGCAACTTCCTGAGTATTCCATGGTTCCTCTGGCTTCTAAGCTTGGCTCATGCTATTCCATCTTCCTGAAATGCTCTTCTCTTTTTCAAGTGGATAATTCCATCTTCCTGAAATGCTCTTCTCTTTTTCAAGTGTATATAAAAATATTACAATATTACTTCATTACTTCTTTTAGGAAGCTTCTTGAATTCCCCTTCAGAAACTATGTGTGGTACTTCTCCTATGTATTCCCATGGTGTCCCAGATTTCTACAGTTATTGTATGCAGACTATTTATCTATATCTCCCACTATGCTCTAAGCTTCTTATAGGTAGAAAACATATACGTCTAGCCTAGCACAATTCCAGTCATATAGAAGGCATTCCACAACTGCTTATGGAACAGTTAAATTTATTCTAGATACCTGTAATAGAGCAGTGAACAAAATAAAGTGTTTACCCTCTTAGAGGTTACATTCTAGTGTGTAGAACAGAGAATATATATATATATAATATATATATATATATAATAAGCAAGTAAAATGTATATTATGTCAATGTTGTAAGAATTAAAGAGGAAAATTAAGCAGAAAAGAGGACATAACATGTCTAACACCGAACTAATTTTTTTTCTCTTTGAATTCACTGTATGTTCAGTCTTTCTTATCTTAGCAGATACACCTTCATTCTTTTGGTTGTTTGGATCAAAACCCTGGATCTCTTCCTTCCTCTTTCTCTTATACTCCTCATCCAGCTGTTTTTGTCTCCTCTTGCTAGAATGTAAGTCCCGTGAAGCGAGTAACCCTTGCCTATTTTGTTTATTTTTGTCCTGGGCTCCAGACCAGTAACTGCTCATATTGACACTGGGTACATGTTTGGTGACTTGAACAGATGAGAAATAGGAAGTTGTCAGTCAGTGGAGGGAATTGCAATGATAATGGTCAGGGACAAAGGTGATTTTTTGCAGAGACCTGAAGAAAGTGAGGGAATAAGCTGTGTGAATCTAAGGGAAGAAACATCGAGGCAGTGTAAATGTCATGGGGCAGTAATATCCTTGGTGTGTTCTGTGATGAATTAAGAGGCAGTAAGACTGGAGTAGAGTGAATCAGAAGCGAGGGTAGGAGAAGAAGTAAGGAGATGGTAGTCCAGATCATTCAGAGACAAAGGTCATGACAATTATTTGACCTTTACTGTAGATGAAATGAGAAACCAGTTGGATGATTTAGTGGGCAGTAACACTATCCAATTCAGCTTGAATAGCTCACTGTGATGACTATATTGACAATAGACTACAGGGAGCAAGGGCAGAAACAGGAGGACCAGTACAAAACTATGAAATAAATTGAGAAAGATGCTGTTGGGTTTACACAAGATCAGCAGCTGTGAGGTAGTGAGAAATGGCCAAATTTTGTCTCAATTTTGAATTAAAGCCAATAGGAAACGTTGATCTAGATGTGAGAAGTGATAAAAAGAGGAACCAGGAATAACTACTGTTTTCTTTTTAAAGTAAAATTTTCTTCGAATGTAGCAGGCATATAAAAAATGCCCAAATCACAAGGGTACAGGTTGGTGACTTTTTCACAAAGTGACAGTGTAGTCACCTTCTCCAGTGAGACCTAGAACACTGCCAGCCCCCAAGAGGCTCCTACTATGCTACTTCTCAGTCATTTTCCTTCAGTCTCAATGTAACCACTGAAATTGATGTTCCCACTAAGCACAGCTGAACCTGTATTTACAACTTTTGAAAGATCATATCTTCATTATTATTTAGTTCAAAATATTTTCTAAGTTCCATTTTCATTTCTTCTTTCATTGATTTCCAAATATTTGGTGGATGTCCTTGTTCTTTTGTCATTGACTACTAGCTTAATTCCCCTGGGGTCAGAGAATATGTTAATGGTTTCAATATTTTGAATTTTGGGGGACTTGGGGACTTGTTTTATGACCCAGGATAGAGACAATTTTTGTAAATGTCTTATGTCCCTTTAATATATTAGAAGCTGAATTTTACATATGTCAATTAAGGCAAGTTTGTTAATATATCATTTAGTCTGATTAGTCAATGAGTAACTGAGAAAAATTTATTAAAGTCTCCTACTATAATATTGGACTCATTCTACTTTTAGTTGGGTCAATTTTTGCTTTGCTTAATGAAAGAAGATGAATTTAAAACTGTCACGTCTTTCTGATAGATTAACTTTTTTTTACTATTTAAGAAGTGATTTTATTGTAAAATAAAACATACATACAAAGAGAGATCATGTATCAACTCCCATGTGTACAGTTTAAAGAATAAGAGGAAAATAAGCACTACTCAAAGATACAGAATCCCCTTAGTCTCCCCATTTATGTGGCTCCCTAGTCCACTCTCATACTTCTATCTGGAATTTTTTTGTTAATCACCCTTGTTTTTAAAAATAGTTCCTCATTAACATAAGCACTCCTGAATCATTGTTTATTTTTTATCAGTTTTTCATTTGCATATCTAGTATATTAATTTTTAAGTATCAGTAAAAATGTCCTTTTTTCTGTTTAATAATGATATTTACATGATATGTCTCTATTGTTTTAGTGTTATTGTTTCTGTATCATTATATTTAAGGTGTCCTTATTTAGGCTACATAAAATTAAAATTTTATCTTTTGAATATAGTTAGACACACTGTCTTTTATTTGAAGTATTTAGTCCATGTATATTTAATGTAATTACTGATATATTTTGAATTATATTTACTGGATATCACAACATCCTTTACCTGCATGCGTACGTGCTAAGTCACTTTAGTCATGTCTGACTCCCTGCGACCCTATGGACTGTAGCCCACCAGGCTCCTCTGTCCATAGGATTCTCCAGGTAAGAACACTGTAGGGTGGGCTTCCATGCCTTTCTCCAATCCTTTACCTAACAGAGTCTATTATAAATTAATAGTTTTACCACTTCCCAGACAATGCCAGGATTTAAGAACACATTAAATCTATTTTTCTTTTTCTGTTGTTTGAATTTACTGCTGTCATATATTTTAATTATACATGTATTTAAACTTCAGACTTAAATTGAACAAAGCAAGGAAAACCACTAGAAAATCCAGGTATGACCTAAATCAAATCCCTTACTATTATATGGTGGAAGTAACAAATAGATTCAAGGGATTAGCTCTGACAGACAGAGTGCCTGAAGAATTATGGACAGAGGTTTGTGACATTGTACAGGAGGCAGTGATCAAGAACACCCCCAAGAAAAAGAAATGCAAAAAGGCAAAACGGTTGTCTGAGGAGGCCTTACAAACAGCTGAGAAAAGAAGAGAAGTGAAAGGCAAAGGAGGAAAGGAAAGATACACCTATTTGAATGCAGAGTTCCAAAGAATAGCAAGGAGAGATAAGAAAGCCTTCCTCAGCGATCAGGGCAAAGAAATAGAGGAAAACAAAAGAATGGGAAAGACTAGAGATCTCTTCAAGAAAATTAGAGATACCAAGGGAATATTTCATGCAAAGATGAGCACAATAAAGGACAGAAATGGTATGGACCTAACAGAAGAAGAAGGTATTAAGACGAGGTGGCAAGAATACACTGAAGAACTATACAAAAAAGATCTTCATGACCCAGATAACCATGATGGTGTGATCACTCACCTAGAGTCAGACATCCTGGAATGTGAAGTCAAGTGGGCCTTAGGAAGCATCACTATGAACAAAGCTAGTGGAGTTGATGGAATCCAAGTTAAGCTATTTCAAATCCTGTAAGATGATTCTGTGAAAGTGCTGTAGTCAATATGCCAGCAAATTGGGAAAACTCAGCAGTGGTCACAGGACTGGAAAAGGTCAGTTTTCATTCCAATCTCAAAGAAAGGCAATGCCAAAGAATTTTCAAACTACCGTACAATTGCACTCATCTCACATGCTAGTAAAGTAATGCTCAAAGTTCTCCAAGCCAGGCTTCCGCAATACATGAACCATGAACTTCCAGATCTTCAAGCTGGATTTAGAAAAGGCAGAGGAAAGAGAGATCAAATTGCCGACATCCTTTAGATCATCAAAATAGCATGAGAGTTCCAGAAAAAGTCTGCTTCTGCTTTATTGACTACGCCAAAGCCTTTGACTGTGTGTATGGATCACAACAAACTGTGAAAAATTCTGAAAGAGATGGGACTACCAGACCACCTGACCTGCCTCCTGAAAAACCTATATGCAGGTCAGGAAGCAGCAGTTAGAACTGAACATGGGACAACAGGCTGGTTCCAAATCAGGAAAGGAGTATTGTCACCCTGCTTATTTTATTGCTACGCAGAGTACATCATGCAAACTGCTGGGCTGGATGAAGCAGAAGCTGGAATCAAGATTGCCAGGAGAAATATCAATAACCTCAGATACACCACCCTTATGGCAGAAAGCAAAGAGGAACTCAAGAGCCTTCTGATAAAGTGAAAGAGAAGAGTGAAAAAGTTGGCTTAAAACTCAACATTCAGAAACTAAGATCATGACATCTGGTCCCATCACTTCATGTCAAATAGATGGGAAAACAATGGAAACAGTGAGAGACAATTTTCTTGGGGTTCAAAATCACTGCAGGTGGTGACTACAGGCAAGAAACTGAAAGTTGCTTGCTCCTTGGAAGAAAAGTTATGACCAACCTAGACAGCATATTAAAAACCAGAGACATTGCTTTGCTGACAAAGGTCCATCTAGTCAAAACTATGCTTTTTCCAGTAGTCATGTGTAGAGGTGAGAGTTGAACTATAAAGAAAGCTGAGCCCTGAAAAATTGATGATTTTGAACTGTGCTGGAGAAGACTCTCGAGAGTCCCTTGGACTGCAAGGAGATCACACCTGTCAATCCTAAAGGAAGTCAGTCCTGAATATTCATTGGAAGGTCTGATACTGAAGCTGAAACTCAATACTTTGACCATCTGATGTGAAGAACTGACTATTGGAAAAGTCCCTGATGCTGGGAAAGATCGAAGGCAAGAGGAGAAGGGGACAACAGAGGATGAGATGGTTCGATGGCATCACTGACTCGATGGACATGAGTTTGAGCAAGCTCCGGGAGTTGGTGATAGACAGGGAAACCTGGCATGCCACAGTCCATGGGGTCACAAAGAGTCAGACGTGACTGAGTGACTAAACTGTAAACTTTACCACATGTTATTATTGTCATTTATGTATTTAACTCCTATTGGTCTTCATTTTTTCCTTGCATTTCTGTCTTTCCATCTGTAATAATTTTCCTCTTGTCTAAAGAATCCCCTTCAGCATTTCTTTTAATATGGGTCTGCTAACAACAATTTTTTTCTGATACCTTTATGTTTGAAGGATATTTTCATTGTGCTTAGGCTTCTAAGTTGTCGATAATTTCTTTCAGCACTTCAAGATGTCATTCTATTTTTTTCTTGCTTCTATGGTTTCTGTTGAGAACTTAGTTATCATTGTTGTAGTTCCTTTGAAGATACTATGCTTTTTTATCTGGCTCTTCTTATGGCGTATTCTTTGTCATTTGGCAGTTTTACTATGATGTGACTAGTAATGTCTTTATCCCACTTGGGGTTTGATATTATTCATCTATTTTGAAAAATTCTCAGACATTATCTGTTCAAACAATGCTTTTGCCTCCATTTCCTCTCTAATCTATTTCTGTACTTCTGAACTTCCAGTTTCACTTAGAAATTTGCCAGCTCCCATGTGTCTCTTTCATTCTTTTCTCTAATTCCTTTTTTCCCTTTGGTCCTTTGGTCTGAATATTCTCTGTGGACCTATCTTACAGTAATAATCTTACTCTTATTTCTATTTAATCTGCTATTAAACTCATCTGTTGAGTTCTTAATTTCAATCATTATAATTTTCAGTTCTGGAATTTATGTATAACTCTCTTTTTATGGATTATATTTCTCTGGTAAGAGTATCTTTTCATCTTTTTTGAAAAACATATTAATCCCCTATTTTATGACTCTAATATTTGTGTCATCTATGACCTTGTTTCTGTTTTCTTTCTTTCTGTTATCTGATTCCTTGATATATCTAGTAAGTTTTTATTGAATGCCAGACATTTTGTATGAAAAATTGTAGGGGCTGTGGATGACGCTATTCTTTTCTAGAGAAGTTACATTTTATATAATGATAGGAAGCTATAGGAACAGAAAAATTCAATCCAATTCCTGTATGATGATAAAGAGTCTGGATTTCAGAATTTTTAAGGTTCTAGATTCATCTGCCTGGGTTAAACTTGTAGGAGGGTAATCTTGGGCAAGTTACTTAATATTTCAATTCATTAATTTTCTTGTTGATAGCACAGTAAAAATAGTAGTACTTTCCTCACAAGACAGTTATGAAAATCAAGTGAGTTAATACTTGAAAAGTACTTAAATTAGGCACCAACACATAGAAAGTGGCTGTTAAATGTTTTTTAAATGTTAAATGTTTAAAAGTGGCTGTTATTAATTTTTGCTTGAGGTCAAAATCATCTTCCTCTGTTCCTGCAGTTAACAAATATTGACTTGGGTGGCTACTGATGGAACTCAATATGTGGAGAAAGATTAGACCTTGTTAGAGGATAGGATCAGGAAATGGGGAGGAATTAAAAGGTCTTGGTATATTGAAAACAAAATCAAAGAGGTAATGTAAGCACTTCAGTGTTTGTCCAAGGTTATCCCAGATAATTTCCTACATGTAATTCAGTTAATTCCCATAATGTTAGGTAGAGTTTCAAGGTGCAAGTATTCCAAGAATTGGTCATTTTCTTACTGTCTGTCTCTGAAGTGAACTTGAGGAGTGGTTAGAGGAAGCAAAGCTCAAGAAGAGGAAATGATTACCTCTAACATTCTCCCTATTCTGCCTCTGAGGCTTGGACTTTATTTCTCTTGGAGTAGTGAATTCTTGATCTAAGAGTCAGGAAAAATGTTCTATCAAACAATGAATTTAGACATAATTTCATTAGAGAAGTTCCTAACTGATGTTTTGTCCTCCCTCTTACAAGAATTACCCTAGTAGGCTCATTCCAGTTTGATCGGATTAAAGGTACATGATTATGCCACAGACACTGTACATGAAGGAATCTGTGTTTTGACTGGTGATAAATTGATAATCACCTAGCTGGCTAAGCCAGTCCACAGAGAGGCAGTTAATATTGTGAAACTTCAATAAAGTCGGCTGTCAATGCAATAGATATTACAGGTGAACTCCTTGATCTCTCATTGTAATCCTTTGAATCTCTGTTATCCATCACTCCATAATACATTTGTTTAGCAGGGAAATAGGCTTCTCAAATCTCACCATCAAAGTAAGCCTCCACAATAACATTTCTAAATCTGACACACAAGTCTCAGCAACACTGTCAGTACACTATTTAGCTATCAAATTTAGTGAGGTGATGTAAATTTACAGAAAGATGGCAAGAGATTGAAAACTGCTCCTCTTTGTTTTCTGGGACGATAAAAAAAGTTTTAGAAGCATGGCCTTCCCCACTCACTTTACCAGTTGGACTTTTGAGTAGCAGGTTTTGGTACAAAGTTTCTGAGATTTTCCTTTTGCTAAGTCTTAAGTGGGACAGAGTGAAGTAAATTAAGTTACAGAAGGTACAGCTTTATTTTATTTTTTGAATAGAAGCAAAACTTTGAAGAGGCAGATAATACTGTAAGATATTTTTTATTTGGGAAAAAGGACAATTTTTTTTTTTTTTTAGTTATCCTGTATTTGGTTTCATTGTCAACTTGAGGTATCACCTCAGTGATTCTTCCTGGAGGACTTGCAACCCTCAAAGACCAAAACTCAAGAGTAAAACCAGTCACGGCTCCACTTAGCATTTCTAGGTTGTTACTTTTCATGAAGAAGACATTTCCTCTTCCCGTGGTATATTTTGAATTTATATGAACATTCTAATGAATGATCTTATTGTGTGCAGTTCAATCTCCTGAGGAAAGAATTTTCTTCTATTTAATCTCAGGAAATAGGATCAGCTCTGCCAAAGTATTATAGAGCCCAAGGAAACACTTCCTGTATTTAAATTAAGCAGCTTTAAAATTGCTTAAAGGGGTCTTATCTAATTAGAATTCCATTGGCGAAAGCTTGGGAAGGTTTCAGAGAGCTGTATCTGAATCCACTTCTCTTCTACTCCTGGTGGGAATTTTGAAGGGATTTTGCATAGTTTTCCTAGGTGATCAATTACAGACCTACTTTTCCTAATAATTTTTGAATTCATTATTCTCAAATATCAAAATACACAAAAGGAAATATATTCCTAAATTATCATATAAGACATGGTGATTCAACCAAAGGTTTCTTACAGTTTAGAAAAAAATGGCTTTCCTCTTCTTTATTCAGAATTATCTGGAAGAAGTGTGAAATCAAAACCTTGTTTGTGAATAAATAAGCTTCTCTTCATGACAGCAAGCTCCATGAGGGCAGGGACCCACATGATACTTCCTGACTTCTCTCAGAGCAATGTGTATGATATCTTGTAGAAAATTAATGTACAATGGACTTGTGGCTAAATCTACTGATACACATATTGCTTGGAGAAATCTTTTTCAGGTATTCCAGAGAATTCTGATGATTTTGAATAAAGCTGGATTATTTCAAACACTCTTCAGGCTGATTTACTTGCAGCTGATTTCTCTAACAGTAGGACTTTCCAAATGTCAGTAGAATGCCACTAGCTAACAAGATATTTGCTTTGGTTTTTGACTCTATCCTAACTAAATTTAATGAAAGGCCTGGGAAATAAGGGAGGCAAGAATAAGATAAAAAAATTAAAAAAAAATACAACACATTATTATTTCCAAAAGTGCAATTATATCTAACATGGTAATTAAAGCAAATTTTCACAGACTTATTGGAGGCATTATATAATATTTTTAATCACAGTAATAAACAGTAAGTTGAAATGCTAAGAAGAGAAACAGTAATAACAGCTAATATTTATTGAATTCTCAGATGAGCCATATCTTAACCATGGGAAATATTCCTTTTTAAAGCTCGGTCACATTTTCCAATTTTTATTCAACAATTTGCTTTTTCATAAGGTCAGGTATGTTTTGGGCCCAGCTTAATTTCTTTCAGTCCTAGGTATGTGGGCCTATGCTAATTTTCATAACCACCTGAATGGTTTTGGATTTTTTAATAGCATTTCATCAGTTGCTTTCAAGGATATGCCAGAAAATTCTGTGCTCCTCTACCTTGTGTTTGTAAGCCACACTCAATTCTCCAGTCCAGACACATTCAGTCACTGGACTCTGAGGAATTTGAAGAGCTTATCAAGGCACTTCATTTTTGTTAAATGTTCCCAGTGAGCCTTCATGTACTATGTGGAATTTCATTAATTTGGAACTAAATGTCATTGCATTCAGACAGGGCAAGTCCAGAGGACAGTCAGAGGAATTCACAGGAAGAAAGAAGCTAGAACACCCAAATACAGAGGAACATGGCGGTACTGAACCAATATTGTTCATTTACAAGAGAGGATAGGCTTAAAGAGATATTTAAACCATTTTAAACCTCTTTGTATGAAAAAGCCAATAGATGGATTTATTGGATTTGGGGAAGAAATATGGTTCCTGCATCATGACTGCATAGTGACAAGGTGGTAAGCATATAAGCAAGGGAGCAAAAGAATGTTCTTAGTACCGTACATCTAGGTCTGTTGTGTAGTAAGCTCCCATTAACTTCTGTTGAGTCAGTTGCTGTGAAAGGAGATTTTTCAGGACACCAGATCAAAATACCATAAACACGATTATCTCAGGAGAATGTTAATTCTGGATATACTTGTGCAAATGAGAAGTGAGAAGTCAACAGGGAAATGTTTGCTCTGTCTGGATTCAGTGTGTCTACCCACCAATGAGCTTTAAACAGAAAGGCTGCTATGAACGGGAGCTTGGGGAGTCAGTTAGGCTTTTGTTTGATCCTTGAAACATATTTGTTTGTTCTGTACCCAGTGATACCACTACTGGGGAACAGTGGCATGGGATACTCTTGCACAAGTAACTTGGCTTGGATTTTTCACCTGGAAAGCAAAGGGGTTGTAACAAGTGAGACTTGAAATCTTTTGAAGCTATAATCTTGGATTTTCTCTTTTCTTTCCCTTTCTCTGTTGCTTTCAACCCACCTCCACTAATTGGATTTTGTGTATGTTGGTGTATACAGAGTTTCTGATTTTTTAAAATTATTTATTTATTTGGTTGTGTTAGATCTCAGGGCTTCCTAGTGGCGCTAGTGGTAAAGAATCTGCCTGCCCATTCAGTAGAGATGAGAGATATGCACTCTGTCTCTGGGTCACGAAGATCCCCTGAAGGAGAGCATGGTAAGCCACTCCATATTCTTGCCTGGAGAACTGTGGCAGGTGAGGTCTTCATTGCAGCACATGGGATCTAGGATGTGTGGACTTAGCTAACCCTCGGCACGTGAGATCTTATTTCCTCCACCAGGGATCAAGCCCATGTCTCCTGCATTGGAAAGTATATTCTTAACCACTGGACCACCAGATAAGTCCCCAGTTTCTACTTTTAAAATTATCTGCAAATGGGAGGAGAAGAGAAAGAAAATGAGAGATTAGGGCAGAGCGGGGAAGTATAAAGAGGCAACTGAAGAAAGACTGATTCCCTGCTTCCTTATTTTAAGAAGTTTAATAAAGTGAAGACTGGAATCCTCAGCAGGAGAAACAGAGCAGTGGTTTCTTTTCTACCTCTGAGATCTCATAGCATGTTTCTGGAAAGACCTGTGTGAATCTTATCTTTGGTAGCCCATGAGTGGGAGGGTGTTCCCCTGCTGGCTCTTGTTTATCCCTGCACTCACACACTTGACAGAGGGGCTGCTCACTGCTCCCTTCTAGGAGTCCTGGGACAAGATTTTTAAGATGGGATGAGACCTTTTGAGAAAAATGTCAATAAGCTGCCATAACCCCTCAGCAAACATTTGCCTCCATTTATTTATTCCTCTGGTTGAACAAAGATTTGCTTTTCCTTATTAGGAATTGGGTCTTCCCTGGTGGCTCAGATGGTAAAGAATCTGCCCGCAATGTGGGAGACCCTGGTTCGATCCCTGGGTCAGGAAGATCCCCTGGAAAAGTAAATGGCTACCCACTCCAATATTCTTGCCTGGAGTATTCTTGTCCATGTAACTTGCATGGACAGAAGTTACAGACCATGGGGTCTCACCCTTTTGGTCCTGAGTTAGTATGATGGAGAGGAAGCCTTATTAGATTTATTGGCTTGAATTCTTACTTTTTAAAAAGCAAACTCTCCTGTGATTTTTTCATATATCTGTGAGTTTGGGGTCATTATTTCCAGTGAGCACTGGAATGTGTATGGAAAAATCAGTGTAACATCTGAAAAGTAATTCATTAAAAAATATGACTAGTACCTTACTATACTTTAGGAACTTCATGAATTTTAAAAAATTAGATTAAAAATGTAAATTAGCTATTACATTGCTAATAGTGACTCTTTGTGACTCCATGGACTGTAGCCCACCATGTCCCTCTGTCCATAGAATTCTCCAGGCAAGAATGCTAGAGTGGGTAGCCTTTCCCTTCTTCAGGGGATCTTCCTGATCCAGAGATTGAACCCAGATCTCCTGCATTGCAGGCAGATTCCTTACCGTCTGAGCCACCAGGGAAGCCCAAATTAGCTATATCCTCCAGTAAATTAGGAAATGCACTCCTCTGATAATAATATTGTCTATTTGGGACTAAAATAACTCCTAGAATACCAGGTCATGATCCATCCAGTCACAATTGAATACCATTTGGGGACACTTTTAGAACCCTACCAAAGAATTCAAAGCTACAACTGGGGATCCAAATAAAAATGCACAGGTGATCTCAGTAAAAGAAGTCTTGGCATGCAGAAGGTGCTCAGTAAATAGTTACTGATAGAACAAAACTGAAGACACTGCTAAAGGCATGTCAGGGATACATTTTGTTATGCCAACTCTGTACAGCACAGCAAAAGTAGAAAACTACTCATGTAGTAAAACACAGCAGAGAGGACATTTGGACTTGAATCATGTATCATACATCAGCTCAGCCTCTGCTACCAACATGTGTCTGTAGACAAGTTATTTCACCTCTGAGGGCCTCATTTTCCTCTCTGTAAAAAGGAAGACGTTGTCTGTGGTTTATAACGTGCAGCTTTCTTTTTCAAATTGCCTCTTCTGGAGTATTCTAATATACATGTAGGTAGAAGTGGAACTTCTTGGGTTGGATCAGGGAAGGAAGCCTGGAGCCCTGCCCGCTGTGCTGTCTCTAGGACCCCTACTGCACACGATTTGAAAGCAAGTGGACCTAATAACCTGTGAGGTCCTGTCCAGCTGGGACATTTGCAGGCAGTATTAATAATCAATGTTATGAGGAGAGTCTAGAGGCCAGTGGAGGATATTGGAGGACAAATTTTGAGAAGTACTTCTTCAGCCTGTCATCATCTCTCTTCAACCTATCCTGGCTCCAGAGTCTCTAGTTCACTTGGTGATCTCAGTCCATGTCTCCTACCCTTGAACCCTGGGAGTGATGCAGGTTGCCGCCTCACTGCTCAGAGCCAGTATGTCATTCATTGCCCTCCGTTGGGGCCTCAAACTATTTCTGATACTTTCCTCTCTAACCCCGTTTCCACCTCCAGGATTCAGGAAAAGCTATGGTTTTTCCAAAGTAATGTATGGGTGTGCGAGTTGGACCATAAAGAAGGCTGAGCAGCTGAGTGACTGAACTGAACTGATCCTCTTTCTCGTGAGTAATTACAACAAACCCCTGACCAGTTTCATTCTTCTCCCAGCTACATCACTCCTTAAATAAGTCTTTTCATTGTTCCCTGTGGCCTATAGGACTGTTCCAACTTCCTTAGAAGGACAGATAGGTTCTCTATGGCTGCCTTTACCCTCCTCTGCAACCTCTACTCTGTCATTCACCATCTTGCACTTTATGCTCTGGCAGTACCAAGCTGCCCAAGTACTTTGGCTATACCATGGAGTTTTACACTTTCACCCCTTGGATCAGAGTGATTCTCCTCCATAATTGGCCCCTCACCTTTTTTTCTGTAGTTAATTTGTAATATTTCTGTAAGACTTCATACAAAGGCCATTCCTATAGGAAACCAGCCAAGTGCCCCACTGCATCTTTTAGGACTGCATATTATGCAGATGATACCACATTAATGGCAGAAAACTAAGGGGTAAAAAGAGCCTCTTGATGAAGGTGATGGAGGAGGGTGAAAATGCTGGATTAAAACTCAGCATTCAAAAAACTAAGATCATGGCATCTGGTCCCATCACTTCATGGCAAATTGATGGGGGAAAAGTGGAAACAGCCACAGATTTCATTTTCTTGGGTGCCAAAATCATTGCAGACATTGACTGCAGCCACAAAATTAAGATGCTTGCTCCTTGGAAGAAAAGTCATGAGATACCTATAAAGCAGAGACATCACTTTGCCAACAAAGGTCTGTATAGTCAAAGCTATGGTTTTTCCAGTAGTCATATACGGATGTGAGAGCTAGACCATAAAGAAAACTGAGTGCCGCATAATTGATGCTTTCAAACTGTGGTGTTGGAGAAGACTCTTGAGAGTCCCTTGGACTGCAAGAAGATCAAACCAGTTAATCCTAAAGGAAATCAACCCTGAATATTTGTTGGAAGGATTGATGCCGAAGCTCCAGTAATTTGGTCACCTGATGCAAACAAATGACTCATTGGAAAAGACTCTGATGCTGGGAAAGATTGAAGGCAGGAGGAGAGGGGGATGACGGAAGATGAGATGGTTGGATGGCATCACCGACTTGGTGAATATGAATTTGAGCAAGCTCTGGGAGTTGGTGATGGACAGGGAAGCCTGTTGTGCTGCAGTTCAGAGGGTTGCAAAGAGTCAGACATGAGTGACTGAACTGTACTGAGCTGAAGTGACTTATCATGGGGTAATCTCTAGTCTCAACACATTAGCTCCCTGATTCAGTGTCACCTGAGATTAGTCAAGAGCTCCAAGTGACCTCAGGGACAAGTGAAGGGCTAATGTGAAGTACAATATTTTCTATATTTAAAAATCAAATTTTCATATAAATTAATATTTATTCTATTCCCATATTTATCATAGAACTATTTTAAGCTTTAAAAATACTATTTGTTTTTCCTGTTAACAAACTGCATCATTTAGGAAGAAAAAAATCTAAACATACAGGTGAAAGATGTTGAATAAATTTACGCAAGTAAACCTTTGGGTCTTTTGGGGTAACTTTCAGTTGTTCATTTGTCATAACATGAGCCTCAGGGGGTAAATGCTCACCAGGTCCCCCAGCCCTGGCATGCTTGAGAATCTCAGCTGGGCAAACAAACTTCTTCAGGGTGTAGGTTTCCCTCAGCTTGCCATGAGGTAACCATGAGGGCCATCTGGAACTGACATGGCGCCTTTGTGTGAATTAGGAAAAAGCAATCTCTTTGCTGTGATGCAGCCCCAAAGGTAGAGGGCTTTAGCAACTGAGCCATGCCTTTATGCTGAGAAAAAGGTGACTGTGCTCTAGGCAGATGGCTCTACAGGAAGGGTAGTTGGATTTGAGCCGCTCTACCAGGCACAGACTTATCCTGCCTGTGCAAGGAGCCACTAAGCTCCTCTTGGTCCCTAAATGATGACCTGGGCTGCCAGCTAAGCAGGGAAAGGAATATCGTGGTCTCTCTGAAGAGCATTTTTTGGGCTCTTTTGTAAGTCCAGCTTGTGTTTTGATGGGGCCAGTCTTGGGTACTTCCTGAGCTCTGACCCAGAGAACTCCTTTCTTTGAATAGAATTGTCACTTTGTGTAGCTTATTTTGCTAAGTGTGTAGCTTATTTTGTTAATCTGTCAAAAAAGGAGCCAAACAAAATGGTGGTCACTGGCTCGCATGTGTGGAGCCTCTGCGTTTCTTGCACTCTGCAGTAAGCATTATTCACAAGCAGTTAATTACTGGTCTTCATGCATAAAATGAATGTGACATTGGAGACAGATGTTTATTGTCTGTGACATATATATTTTTTTCAAAATTCCAGCTACTGAGATTGGCTGAAATTACCATCACAAAACACAGCCTTTGTACATTTGGGGTCTTTTCTGATCTCTGACCTGTGGTAACAGCACGCAGATGTGGTAATATACATATGGATATACTTTTTATTGACAGGATGGATGGGGTTTCTCTAACTGTGCTCAGGCTGAAATGACTGCTGAACTCCACCAGGGGCTGCTGTTGAACTTCTTAAAAAAACCTATGTTTTGGAGGAGAAGGGGGATGGTGTTGGATGGGGAGGGAGGGATGGGAATGGGGGAAGAGGAATAGGGGGAAAAAAAAATCTTGGAAGAAAACTTGACATTTCTGTCTGAGGTGGAGCATGCTTTGTGATGCCACACATGGAATGTTTCGGAAGTGTCAGTAATAAATACTTCTCTCAGAAATCTTTATATTCTAAATCTCTGCATATCATACCCCAAGGAGAGTCGTACAAAGACATAGCTGTCAGGGTCTAATTTTGGATCTGAAAACGATAGCTGTTGTCAGGCATCTTCTCCCACGTGTGATATTTATCTTCTCTCACAAACAAACTGAGTGCAGGCTTCTTAATTAATTTCCAGTGTCTCCCGTGATAATTTCCCCCCTAATATATTAATACGATGATTTAAACCTTCATTCAGAGGCAGACTTTCGGATGAAAATCACTAAAGGCTTAGATGGTGTTTAGTATTATCAATAAGCTACATGTTCGTTGGTTTGTAAAGAATCAATAAAGTTGCCCTTTCCTCCATTTTTATTTTTAGAGGTATCAGTGGGATTTTATCTCTTTTAAGTATATTAAGGAAATCATGAGTGAGTTGATTTTATAATTTTTCTTCTTTTGATAGGAGGCAGTCCTTAGTCTGTTTCTTTTATTGCTTCTGGAAGACTTACTTTTAGAGACCTTCTCTATTTGATGATGAGGGAGTGAATTTTCTTCTTTACAGTATTCTCTTCAGAGAAACTTAATTTCTTTTTTATACAAAGGAACCAGAAATAGACCACTGAAGGGGTATATCCCTGAAATATACAAATCAGATGGGGATAACAAGTGATTCATCTATTCATTTCTTGTTCAATATCCCTCTTAATAGAAAATGTAGAATAAAAAGCATCACATCATGAAAATCCAAAGGACAGTAGTAAGTTGAAGTTATAATTCATGTTTCCTAAACAGCATATTTTTTTGACAAATAGAAGTAAAATTTCCTTCTTCCATAACAAGAAGTCATGTGGGGCAGAATTTTATTTATTTTTGGTAATGCTTATGTCTTTATTTAATATTATTATGCTCTTAGATTAAAGGTTGCCTCAAATTTCATGAAGATTTTTTTCTCAGTTCACCTTTAAGATATTTGATTACTGGGGTGATAGGTCAGTCCTTGAAGAAATATTTGGTTTTCTCTCAAAGGACATTCAAACACCATTGGAAAAATCATGGCAATAAAAGGGAAATTCCTAGAGTCTTATATGAGGTTTTTAATTATCGGCAATCAAAATATTAAATTCTTGGAAATGCATGAAACTACTTGTTCTTATAGGACTGGAGCTTACCTTTGTGACTTTTTTTTTTTTTTTAATGTATGAGGATTTGTTTCTTGCCTTCTCTCTCCAATCCCACCACCCGTCATACACATGCTTTCCCCAGATCCATTAGAAACATTTAATAATCAAATATCTATCTCATGAGAAAGGAATTTTTAAGGTTAGAGCTCTCTGGTAATAATTTGTATTTTTTTCCTGCCTTGCAACTTGCATGTAAGCACCACAGAAATCAACCTTTAAACACAGATTGATTCTGACAGCTTTTATTTTATGTGATTTCCAAGAATTGGTTTAGAAATGCTGCTTAATTGAAATAGTTCTCCTTTTTGGCTTTTATTTTATTGTCCTTTACTTCTTGACATCTTGTACATTAAATCAGAGGCTGTTTTAGAGACATGAGATGACAGCTTTTTCAGAGCCCAATTCTGGATCCTGATAGATCTGCACTTCTCAAAGCAGACAGGCTGCTCGCCACAGCCTCCGAGAAGCTTCCTGCATGATGGGCACGTCACCTGGAAACACAAGCATAAACCGCAGGTTAATCACCGAGGACTGACTTGTGTCAATTCCCCATTGCCCTGCTCCCCATCTAAGAGAAAGAATGTCAAGAACTCTTTTTTCTTTGCTATTTAATACCAGAACCTGGGCTCAAGTTTAGTTTGAAATTATATTTCCTCTCGGCCAGGTTGGAAAGGCTACTCGTGTAATTTAGTAGTGTGTTGTAAAGAAAAATCAAAGCAGCCTCATGGAATATTTTTCCCCATTGTATCTTCCTGTGATGAGAGCACACATAAAGTGAATGAGATGTGACACAGGCATGCACGGAGAACACATTTGTTACACTGAAATTCCGAGGAAAATGCTATCTGTGTTACTGGGATGTTTTGGAGTTAGAAAAGGGTTATTTGGGAAAAAATATGTATTTATATCAGAGTCAGGAGGAATAAAAATGAGACAGGATGCAAAAATATGATAACATAGTGAAGAATGGTGCAGTCGACCAGACCAGTCCTTGTTCGGGGTAGAATGCAAACATTTGATAATGGGAATGCTAACAAGATGAATATTCTAGATTTGTTTTTCAGTTCTACCTAACTCTTTGTAACTTTATAATGTAAGAGTCAGAAATTGGAGCCAATTACCATAATATGTGGTGGTTTGGTGGGAGCATGTTCTACATCAGACAGTTAAAAGGTTTTATTGCTATTAGGAGCATGTTAATGCCCTTGATAATGTCTCTACTTGCATTGTAATGTCTCTTGTCGAAGTATGGAATTCTTTTATCTTCTTATTACATTATGCAAAAACTTGAATTGAAAAGATATTTGCAGGAACATTTAAAGTAGTGCATCAATCAGCTTCAAAGAAGAGAAAATGTTCTCGGAATAGCTTATAAAAGGATAACTGTCAGTTTTATTTTGGATGAACAAAGGCGGCAACGTAAAAAGCACTTTATTGTAAAAGCATACTGTGCAATTCAATAAATATGCCAGATAAATATAAGAGAGAAGAAAGTTCGTAATTATCTGATAACTTAAATGTAATTTAAGTAATACTTTTAAAATGCATCTAGCAGCGCGGTACTCTTTTTCTACAGGTTCCAAGTTCTAGCCTCAGAGGCCCCATTAGGTGATAATTTAACTCTCTCTGATAACATAAGAATTTGAATGGATTAGTCATGGTCCTGTTTATAATTTATCTTGGGAAGATACAGGAAGGAGCATGAGTGGAAAGCATTAGAAAAAATTTTAATAGCAACTTAGTGGTGCGAGCTTTTCAAATGATTTGTTCTTATCTGCACAGTGCGCAGTTGTTTCTCACACAGTCTTTGCGGCTATAAGACAATTTGGAATTTGAATGTTAAAGTATTGGGACTTAAAACAGCATTTCCAAGCGTTTTACATTTGGTAGGAAAATCCGCTAGCAGAGTGATTTCTGGAGTTTTTAAATTATGGGTGCTTTGTTATTTTTTATATAAAGATGCTTACACCTTTTTTGATTACTAGAAATGCTTTTCTTATTTTAGGTAGATGGATTTTAACTGTAAAGACTAAACTGAAATCTTTATTTTCAAATGCATTTCTCAGTTAATAAATTTTAACCTGATAAATGCTGCAGAGATGACTCTTTTAGATAAGGTTTGAGAATCTGCAGAGAGAACTGCCTAAAGAAAAACAGTCAGATCCAGCATATTAGAAAACATAAATTTTTGGAGTAGGAAAAAAGCTATTTATAGAACTCAAGTTTTCTAAGATTTGTTTGTATACATACTTACATGAAAATTCCAATCAGTCAAAATCTGTCTTTTGTTTTGTAACCTGACAAAAGGATGCTAATTTCTGATTAAATATAGTAATATAAATTTTCTCCCAGACTCAGGCCTTTTTGAGATTCAGAAAACTTCATTTGAAGTCAGGCTAATTCACTCCCCACACTGTTGCAGCTTATAAAACTATAGTAATGCTTGTAACATTTCTAAGAAATAATCTTCATTTATTTAAAAACTGCAAATATGGCACCTTGTAATAAGAAATAAGTTCATAAAAAATAATTTGTAACATCATTTTGCTAGCGACTGATTTCTCATCGCTATTGTACATGACGCCTAATTAATTAAAATAATTTTCTCCTCCTTTCAGTGGCTTTCATCCAGACTCTGTGGAAAACAGTACTCAGTCTGCTGCTGTTCTCTGATGTGCCCCATTTTCTCACCCCTCCATTCTCTTGGCCTATTTGGGAACACTCTCATTTTGAAAGTACACAGAAAATTATCTCATAAGAGAAATTTAATAACAACAGAACTTCTGAGATTTCGAAAGCATAGAATTCTTAAGTTATTGAACTATGGGAAAAGCTGTAATTTATAACCAGCAAGTTAGTATGTTGTACACATCTGTGTACTGTTTCAGAAAATAAAGGTTGTTACCATAGCAACTGCCACATAATATGGAACATACGTTATTTGTGAGATGCCAGACTTCGTGTTAAAAAAAAAAAAAAATCTCCCTCCTTATGGCTGCTCTCTGATGTTTCAGGGATTTCTTTCTTTCTTTCTTTCTTTCTTTTTTTAAACTATTATAAGAGATTTTCTTCTTTCATGTCCTATTATTTTAAATATTTTTGTTATTTTCAGTTTCCTATACGTTTAGAGTTTGTCCGCTAAATTGATAACTTTGCATAGTACTGCTATGATTTGGTGACCACAGCTGAGATACTTTCTCATCTAGCTTATTTTAGTTTTAAAGAAATCCTATCTACTTTTTAGATATATCAACAGGTGTATAGTAAAGACACATGTAGCTACTGTGACTACAACAGGTAATGTAACATTTTGTTTGAAATGGCCCATTTAGGGTTTTATAATTTTGTATTGCAAAACCATCATGATATTTAACCCCTCTTAAAAAAATTAAAATGTCACAAAATGTGAACCTATTTATGAATGTCATATTTAATTACACTTAAAATAATTGAGGGAAATTTTCCAGACTTTCTTCATAAGTGGTAGTATCAAAGAAGAAAATTGCAAAAAAATCTGAAATCTCAACTATAGGCAGAATCAATTCAGTTCAGTATAGTTGCTCAGTCGTGTCCAACTCTTTGCAACCCCATGAAATGCAGTACGCCAGGCCTCCCTGTCCATCACCAACTCCCGGAGTCTACCCAAACCCATGTCCAACAAGTCAGTGATGCCATCCAGCCATCTCATCCTCTGTTGTTCCCTTCTCCTCCTGCCCCCAATCTTTCCCAGCATCAGGGTCTTTTCCAATGAGTCAGCTCTTCGCATCAGGTGGCCAAAGTATTGGAGTTTCAGCTTCAACATCAGTCCTTCCAGTGAACACCCAGGACTGATCTCCTTTAGGATGGACTGGTTGGATCTCCTTGCAGTCCAAGGGACTCTCAAGAGTCTTCTCCAACACCACAGTTCAAAAGCATCAATTCTTCGGCGCTCAGCTTTCTTCACCGTCCAAGTCTCACATCCACAAATGACTAATGGAAAAACCATAGCCTTGACTAGATGGACCTTTGTTGGCAAAGTAATGTCTCTGCTTTTAAATATGCCATCTAGGTTGGTCATAACTTTCCTTCCAAGGAATAAGCGTCTTTTAATTTCATGGTTACAATCACCATCTGCAGTGATTTTGGAGCTCCCCAAAATAAAGTCTGACACTGTTTTCACTGTTTCCCCATCTATTTGCCATGAAGTGATGGGACCAGATGCCATGATCTTAGTTTTCTGAATGTTGAACTTTAAGCCAACTTTTTCACTCTCCTCTTTCACTTTCATCAAGAGGCTTTTTAGTTCCTCTTCACTTTCTGCCATAAGGGTGGTGTCATCTGCATACCTGAGGTTATTGATAATGACTCAATAAAAGAAAAAAGATAATAATAAAAAATAAGGCTGGATCAGGGATCAGAATGTCCAACTAGTTTGAAATAAATGTCTAAAAACAATGTGATACTTTCAAACAATTCAGAGCTTTTTTATATTCAGAAGCATTTGACATGATTGAATTTCTTGTATGTGGTGACTTTTTAGTCTAGATTTAATATATAATTGTAATCGTTGACATATCTCATCAGGTTAGAGGCTTCCTGGGGCACAGTATCTGAGTTTCCCTTTGCAATGGATAGGATGTGAAGTACTAGCTCTCCTTAGATACAACTATCTCTGTATCTTCAGAATGATTCGTGTCATAAAAATGTACCGCATCAATCCTAGAAACAAAACACTTCTGGTAAAAAATGGCAGAATGAAGAATACTGTTCCTTTCTTAAAAAAAAAAAACCCCTCAAACCATAATAGTTAAATCAATATACATTTATGAAACATCCACCATGTGCCAGACTCAGATTTGGGAATATAAAGATGAATAACTACTTCCCTGTCTCTGGGGAAAGCATCACTTTGGTCAGAGAGAGAAGGGTGCTGCTCACACAACGAGGTACATGCTGTGACCTAGTTTTCCATGGGCCTCCCCTGTCTACAACACCAACAACAGCAACAATAACAGCCAACATTGATTGAACACATTTTTTGACAGATACCTCGGGTGCATTTTGTAATTTAACCCACACAATAGTGCTCTGAGGGCTTTACTCACAAGGAAGTGAGGCTGAAAGAGTTTGAGTAACTTGCCTAAGGTTATACAGCTGAGTTGGGAGCCTCAAATTTGTTATACCTGAGATAATACATCTTGACTACATGTCCCCATCTGCACGGCTGCCATTCTCAGCCATGATAACTTGTCCTCTCCCTGGGCTCTGTGGCATCTGTCTAGCTTGTTTCCCCGCTGCCATGTTGTCTGTACAGTCCGTCTCCACCCAGCTCCCAGAGTGGAGAATATTAATCAGATCATGTGTCTCCCTTGCTTAGACCCTTCCAATGGTTTTTCATTAAGCGTAGAATGTAACCCAAGTTCTCTGCCATGGTTTACGGTATCCTGTAGTTTGCTGTCCCTCAGTACCCCCTAAATTTCTGTTCCCACTGCTCTCACTCAAGCTCATTTGCTAGGCTTTAGACCAGTGATCAGCACACTTTTTTTCTGTCAAGGACCAGAGAGCAAATATTATAGGTTTTTCAAGCCATACAGTTTGTGTGGCAGCTACTCAGCTCTGCTATGACAGCACAGAAACAGCTACAGATAATAGTGAACAAATGTTCCAATAAAATTTCATTTATATACACAGGGAACAGGCTGGCTTTGGCCCACAGACCAGTTTTCTGACCTCTGTTGTGGACTTTGTTCTTCCTTTGGTTCCTCCAGTATGTGAGGTCTCCAAAACTTAGGGTCCCACTCTCTGTCTCCAGAACCCCTGGGCTGCCATTCTGTCTATCCATCCTCACTGTGAATGAGAAACTTTAATTGGCTGCTCTATTTAAGGAGGTCCCTCTATCCCACCTGCACACCAGATCACCAGTTTTACTGCCTTCACAGCTCTCAAACGGAAAAGATTTCATTAATTTGATTTCTTACTTTATTGTATGTGTTCCTGCTATAAGGTAGACTCTATGTGAGGGGAAATTTTTTGCCTTGCTCACTGCGGTATTTCCACCAACTATAGCAGAGCCCAAGGCACAGAATAGATGCTTTGTAAATATATTTGGGCCTCCCAGGTGGCACCAGTGGTAAAGAACCTGTCTGCCCATGCAGGAGATGTAAGAGACATGTGTTTGATCCCTGGGTCAGGAAGATACCCTGGAAGGGGACATGGCAACCCACTACAGTATTCTTGCCTGAAGAATCCCATGGATAAAGGAGCCTGGCAGGCACACAGGGTTGCAAAGTTGGACATGACTAAAGTGACTTAGCACACACACTCAAATATCTTCATTTGAATAGAACACAGGCCCATCTGAAACCAAGACATGTGCTTTTCATGATGTCTTAGTATTTTCCTTCTAAAAAAAAAAGTGGTCACACCAATGACAACTTGAGGGATTCATCACATTGAACTCCCAGAGGGCCGCTGTACCCTGGCAAATCAAATCCCGCATGTATTCCTGGTTGACCTCAGGGAATGTATTCCACGGGCATGTGAGTTGGGCTGATGTCTCCAACTGTGGCGTGCACTCAGTATTGCCCCCTCGTTTGCTGTTATCAGGCTGCCCTGGTGTCTCAGATGGTAAAGAATCTGCCTATAATGCAGGAGACCCGGGTTTGATCCCTGGGTCAGGGAAGATCCCCTGGAGAAGGGAAAGGCTACCCACTCCAGTATTCTTGCCTGGAATTCTCCAGGCAAGAGGAGCCTGCTAGGCTACAGTCCATGGGGTTGCAAAGAGCCAGTATGACTGAGCAACTAAACAACAGCAACAACAAATGTTGTCCTCACTGCTTTTGTTGACACCGTTACCATGTACACTGGGTGTCCTCACTTCATCCAGGCTCCTCTGTTACTTCTACTGCACAGCTCTTCACCCTCTGGACGCTTTGGATATCTTGTAACACCACCTGTGGGTAACCATGGAGACCGCAAGCTGACAGCCGTTGCTCGTGCTAGGTCCTGCTGCTGTCTCCATGGAGGATGGCTCTCTCTGAGGGCTGCTGCCTCTGTGAAGCACCTAAGCCTTCTGCTGGGGCTGTGATGACTGCTAGTTCCACTAGATGCCATTACTTCAGAGGGCCCCACTGCCTCTGTTCTAGGGTGGTCATCTATTTTCTCTCAGCTCAGGGATTCTGAATTAGTGCCCCGAGACCTTACAGCATTTTAATTTTTTACTTAATTGCCATCTCTGTTCCTAAGTATAGCAGCTGATGCTTGTTGTATGATGGGTATGTTATATGACGCTTGTGTGATGGATACTGCTGGAAAGCTTTATACATGCTAATATGTATAAGCCTCATGATAGTCTCACGAAGCAGGAACACAGTTGTTATCATCTCCACTGAGCCTGGAGAGGTAAACTGACTTGCTCAAGGCAACTCAACAAGTGACAGGAGTGATATTTGAATCTAGGCACTGAGCTTCAAAATTAATGCTCTTAAACCGTCAGTCTGTAAAGATCTGACCACATATGTGTTCATGGAGCTTCCTTCAGTGCTCTGTGCGCAGGGATCCCTGGATGCACACTATTGGTTTCTTGGGTCTGTGCAGGTGTGGCTGACCTCAGTCTCAGGGAAAAGCTGCTTTCCCCACACTCTTTTCTAAATAAGATGTTAAAGTAGATGCTTGGATAGTGTCTATAACACAAAGGAAGAGTCATGAATTCTTCAGATAAGGAGGTGAAATTTGAACTGCATTCTGAAAGATGAATATGATTTGCTATTCAGAGGCTTTGGATAAAAGAATATACCTAAACCAAAGGGCCAGTACAGACTGGCCTATAAGACAGGGTACAGGTTAAGTTGCAATGAGAGAAAAGGCTGGGAAAGGAGAATGGGTTGGATCCTGCAGGGCCTTGGCACATGTTAAGGAATTTTGTAGGCAAGGGTGTGGGGTGGAAGGGTGGAAGGAACTAGCAACAGCTCTAACATGTTAATCTAGACAGAAAAGAGCTGTCAAGTGGAGATTTTCAAGCTGAGGTTCAAAGTCTACTTGATGTCTGCTTAGCCTCTGGGTATTTTGTGGACTAACTTCTTATAATATTGATAGGGACAGGACTCTGTCTTCATGGTTCTAATGTGAAATAAATAGATAAAATGCCCTGTATTAAAGTACACTTCATTATCATCATTCTTTTTTTAAAGTTGAAGTATAATTGATTTACAATATTGGTTTCAGGTAGATAGCATAGCGATTCAGGAGTTTTACAGATTATACTTCATTAAATGTTATTACAAGATAATGGCTATAATTCCCTGTGCTATACAATATATTTTGTTGCTTATCTAGTTTATACACAGTAGTTTGTATTTCTTAATCCCATATGCCTAACTTGCTTCTCCTCCTTTCAGTTATCACTAGTTTTCTGCATCTGTGAGTCTGTTTCTGTTTTGTACATACATTTATTTGTATTACTTTTTAGATTCCACATGTATGTGATATCTTACAGTATTTACTGTCTTTCTCTGACTTAGTTCACAATAAGCATAATATTCTCTAGGTCCATCTACATTGCTGCAAATGGCAGGATGTCATTCCTTTTTAAGACTTAGTAGTATTCTATTATGCACACACACACACATCTCACATCTTTATCCATTTGTCTGTTGAAGGACACTTGGATTGCTTTCATATCTTGGCTATTGTAAACGGTGCTGCTATAATCATTGGGGTGCTTGTACCTTTTCAAATTAGTGGAGAATTTTGGACTATATCCCCGGGAGTGGAATTACTAGGTCACATGGTCAGTCAGTTGGGCGATTCAGTCGCGCAGTCATGTCCGACTCTGTGATCCCATGGACTGCAGTATGTTTAGTGTTTTGGGAACCCTCCATACTGTTTTTCATAGTGGCCACACCAACAGTGCATTCCTGCCAACACTATTGGAGGATTCGCTTTTCTCCACTTCCTCTCTAACATTTGTTACGTGTGGATTTTTCAATGACAGCCATTCTGACAGGTGTGAGATGGTTTTCATTTCATTGTTGTTTTCGATTTATATCTCTTTAGTAACTAGTGATATTGAACATCTTTTCATTTGTGTGTTGTTGGCCTTCTGTATGTCTTGTTCAGAAAAAATGTCTATTCAGATCTTCTGCCCATTTTTTGATTGGGTTGTTTTAGGGTTTTTTGTTTTTTGGATATTGGGTTGTACGAGCTGCTTATGCATTTTGGACATTAACTCCATGTCAGTCATAGCATTTACAAATATTTTCTCTCAATCTGCAGGTTATTTTTAGTTTTGCTGGTGGTTCCTTTTGCTGTGCAAAAGCTTTAAAGTTTAATTAAGTCCCATTTGTTTATTTTAGCTTTTATTTATTTTGCTTTTGGAGACAGATCCAGAAAAAAATCACTGTTGTTTCTGTAAATAGTGTTCTATGTTCTCTTCTAGTTTTATGGTTTCAGATCTTTACATTTAAGTCTTTAATCCACTTTGAGTTTATTTTTGTATATAGTGTGAAGGAATGTTCCAATATCCTTGTTTTACATGCCACTGTCCCGTTTTGTCACTCCTTTTGATAAAGTTGTCTCTGTCTATGCCTGCTCCCACCCCTGCTTCAACATAAGTAGAGATGATTCCTAAATATTCTGTTCTCCTGGAGTGGCCCCCAGAAGTTGTAGAACTACTGCTTTAGGGGACCTCAACAATGTGGGTGAAGTCACTCCTGATTATCTTGAATGCTTCATCCACGTCACCCTGTCTTCTGGGGACCCATGCGGAATCTCCCAGCCACCTTCCAGCTGTGACAGAAGGTTATGAGAGCACTAACCCTCAGTCTAAAAAGCTGCCAGCCAAGCATGGTCATCTCTAACGACTCTGGAGACTCTCCAATTTTCACGTACACCTAATTAAGAAGTTATTTACATTTTGTTTTACTTAACCCTCATGACTCCCTTCTAACAGGCACACTAATGAAGTTCCTCTGTGACATCACAATGCTCCAATGATGATGTATGTCTTCCCTTTGGGACTCAAGTGCCCATTCAAATTAATGAGTTGCTTTCACACCAATAGCTTTTGAATTTTTCCAGCTCTGTCTGTAAGAAATATTTAGACTTGTCTAGCTCTTGTCAGAACAGAGATGTTAGTTATTAATATTTGACAAATTTAAATAAAACTGTAAAGGGAGAGTAGCCCGATCAATTTGATCTATGTGACCCTCCTCCTCCCAAGGAGTAGGAGATAGAGTAGGGACTAATTTCCAAAGTCACAGAAGAGCAAGATATAGTCTTTTAAAGAATTAAAATGGAGCTATTAGACTGAGGAAACATTCACCATCTGTGTACTGTTTTCTATTTTCCCAGGGTCAATCCAGGCACATGAACTTTTTTATTCCTATGACTTTCCAAATTTTAAAAACCGTGGAATCCTTTTTAAAAAATGAAATTTGCAATGACTTCCATATATAAAATGGGTAGCAGTGGAGTTGCCATGGGGATGGAGCGGGGTGGAGCATGGAGAGCTTTCCACGTGATCCTGCTTTCCATCCGCAATGGATCCTCATCCTGTACCCAAGCAGCTACAGGGTATGAGGAATTTGGAATGAGAAGCCCTGTCTATCCACACATTCATTCTGACACTTGCTGTAAGAGATATAGTTTATATGAAAAAGGGGTATAAAGAAACATTTTAAAAGAATGATCTATTTTCTCTTAATAGTGAATTACTCCAGACTTTGATTTTACTGTTCAGAATAGCATAACTTCTTCAGAATGCTAAAAAGAGTAACAAAACACAATGATTCTTCCACTCCATTAGTTATTCCTATATTACATGTATTACTCTAATGACAACCCACTCCTCTAGTCTTGCCTGGGAAATTCCATGGACAGAGGAACCTGGTGGGCTACAGTCCATGGGGTCACAAGAGACTTGGACACAACTTAGCTAATAAACAACAACAAAAGCTCTTCCTACCAAGAGAGGAAAATGGATCCTTTTGCTTTAGCTCTGATTATCACTCTATTTTCAATCTTGGTTGTGGGTGTGGGCACTGAATCATACAAATTATTTGTCTTAGAACAACATAAAGCAAAAACTAACTTACGGCCATTTTTAAGCCTGATTGTAACCCTTTCGGAAAGCTAGAAACACGAAACTTTGAAATCACGCACATTTGAAACTCAAGAGGAAACAGAAAACTGTATATAAAGACATTCAATGATGAAAAAGCATATTTTCATGTTGTTACAGTTAGTTCGCAAAAGTTTGACATGACTGAGCAAATAACACTCTCATTATTATTATTATTATTATTTTTTTTAACAATTCAGTTGGTGCAAGGAGAAGAGATAAAGAAGGGCAGGGAAGAGAAGGAGTGAGGGAAGAGGGGACGAGCAGGAGATGTAGAGCTTCGAGGGAAGAGGGGCTGGCAAGTTGCAATTCTCCTATTTGCTTCTACCCCTGGGAGCTCCGCCCAGGCTCTCTTTCCAGGCAGCCCTCACATGATGGTTAGCATCCCTCCCTTCCTGCCCTGACATGACTTTCTGGGGCACAAGAAGCAATCTGTACCATACCCACAGCTTGCAGATGCTCTTCTTTATCCCTTCTGGTCTCGGCCTGTTGTGAGGTTCCCATCTCTCACTGAGAACGCCTGTTCTGAACTGACTCTCTACATTCAAGGAAAGTCACTGTGCTGTAGTTCTTCTACTCTTTTTGAGAAATGTCTTCCATGAACCAAAGAGAAGAGTAAAATTTAAAAATAATTTGCTCTTCCTTGGGGTTTTAATTTCCTTCCAAATTTATTTTTGAAAAAGATTTCTTTGTTCCTAAAAAAATTAAGAACTCAGTCCCTGATGGAGAACTGATATTTTAGGATACTGTTTCCTAAACTTCAGTTATTTCAGTACCTCTTTCGAGCCCCCTGGTGGCTCAGACAGTAAAGAACTTCTTTCATGACTTTGCTATGCCTGAATACCATCTGTGATATTTTTCCTCAATGTCATTGTAAGTAATAAAATTGGTGAAATCACAAGTTTGATGTAGTTATATTTTTAAAAAATAAATAGCAATGAAAATGTTTGGATATTTGGCAACTAAAATGATCTCACTAGTGTTAAAAATGTTCCACTGTTTGGGAAATACCATTTACTCTAGGAAATGGTCCACTTCTGGCTTATGACTTTGAATTTAAACTTGGGGTCTGAAACAACTATCCATAACACATCAAAGAGAAAAGAGAGGGGAACACTAGTGGGTCAGGAGGTTGACAAGGCCTCATAGGCCCCAGGATAAAGCTTATTAAAATATTGGAAGCTTTTTAATATAATTAAGATACATATATATTTTTAACATATATATGTTTAATTTGTATTCCACATTTGAGTGATGAAGTTATTGTAAGTTTGTTGCACAAAAGCTGACTGTTCACAGGGTCATCATTTAGATAGTTTCCTTGTTAGTTTTAGCAAGTCGTTTGAAGCAGCAGTGCATTTTCCTGAAGATGGTGTGGTGCTTCTCATTGTCCTATATTTGTTATTCCATAAATAAACAGGGTTGCTGTGATTAAAAAAGCATCATACTATTTAATAATACTCTCAATCAAATGAGCACCTTTGTGGTTTCTCAGGAAAAAGATGAAATAAGGTTATATTATTACTTTATATTCTTTGGTTTCCCATAGAATTTCTTTTTCAGATTTCAGGGCAAATAGAACAAAGGATCAGTTTTTATAATTCATTTATTTCCAAGAGTATGTTCTGGTGTCTCATTATTTGGAGATAGCTGTGAGAAGATAGATCAGGAAAACAGAAAGTTACAGTTAATTTTGTAATTTATAATAGTAGCATTTTTTTCCATTTATATGTCTTTTTCAATCCATCATTTTTTTCTGAGAAAGATTGAATGGAATAATTTTCTCTTTTTTGTCTGTTTTTCAAAATTCATTGATGCCACACAATGGATGTTACAAAATAATCACAGTTATCATGACTTTGGGAAAACAGGGTTGCAAGTAAATATGTTATAGAAGTATTTTATGAAAATTTTGATTCTCATGTTTGAGGATAATAAAGGAACTCCTTTGCTTCTTAGAAACGAAATTCTGAAAACAAATGAACAAATGGACTCGGTACATGGACACCTAGACAAGCCTGGGTCTGAGAAGAATGACATGCCTTTCAGTATGAGATAGCTACAAGAAAAAGACATGTAATTAAGGAGGGAAAAAAATCAGAAACTGGAGCCATTAAAGAGACTGTGATATGAGGAAAACATTGTACAGGAGATGTGACCAAAGATCTCAGATCTGAGAGCTGAAAGGGAATGAAACTAGTTAAAATTCCACTGCTCATTCGCTCCACGGGAGAAATAACGTTACTGTTGGATGCCACTTGCTACTTCATTTTTAGAAACAATTAAAAGATGCAAATATTTATGAATTGCTGTGTATGTTGTAATCCTATTCTGAAAACAAATAGTGCCTGTTCCTTAGGTTCTCAATGCTGGTTACTGTTGGGATTCAGGGGTTAAAGCAAACCCTTCAAAATGAGTTCACTACTGATACTCAGACAAAGGGATGTAACTCCGAGAGTGTGTTCTGTTTGCCTGCAAGCTGTTGCCTATGCCAAATGAGCATTTTAAAAACCATTCAAATTAAGTTGAAAATTTGTAATTATATTTTCCCTTTTAATTGTAACTTATGCAAATGTTATATTCCAGCTGTACAAATAATTTTCGCTTCAGACTACAACATCCACATTAAATCTAGCACATAACACCCTGATTCTTCCCAAGCTTGCAGATTTAGAAGGCTGGTGCTGTTAGTTATGGCTTCTATTGCTGTTACCCTGCAGCTAAGTACAGATCGGAAAGGGGCAGTAGAGAAGGGAGACACCTTTGCCATAATTTTCTGGAGATAGTTGATGAATAAAATACATAGAAAAGAGGAAGGCAAACAAACAAAAATATACAAACTCTAGGAAATCTGGGTGTTTGGTTGGGTGGATATTGTATCCTTGCTGTAATTGATGAATCTGGCTTGCAGTGGATTAGTTACAGGAAAAGGCTGCCTGTAACTCATTTGTTAATTGTCATGCATTTTAAACCACTTTGTGAAAGCAGAAGTTGAATATTTTCCATTTTACATGGAAATTTCACTTGGGGAAATCATGTACAAAACCATTACAATTTTTAACCAAGAGCGAAAAAACCATGGATTATTTTAAGTACACACACAGAGACACAAAAGTGAGAAATAAAACAAAAGGAAAAAAACCCCAAGTGCAGCATATTGTTTTGATTATTGAAGTGTTTGTTTACATAAATTTGGAAAAGTTTTCATAATTTTTTGGAAGGCAAATGTGGGAGCCTTGATTTACTTCAATCCAGTTGACTGCTGATTAGCTTTTTGTATTTAACAGTGTCTGGAAGCAATGAAAGAGATGAAAGAAGGAAGTTCATGGCACATCCTCAAGTAACTCACAGTCTTGATGATAAACAAGGAAAACTTATGGACTAAGATGGACTATAATGAATAACGTGTGTGTTTATAGATTTGGCAGAGAATTCAACACTTCATTTTCCAGTGGGATAAACAGATATAGTGTGACTTAGTGATTTGTTCAAAGTCACATAGCTAATAGTGGTGAAAACTTGTTTGAAACCTAGAATATCTAACTTTGCCCTTTGTTTTTTTCCATATATCAACTGAACGCCACACGACTAAAGAATCTATTAATTAAAGATGGGCCCTTCCAATGCTTGCCCATGGAATGAACTTTGACTCAGCTGGAAAATTGTATGGGCATTTTAATACTTTCACAGGCTCTGGATGGAGACTGGGAGGTTTTCTTGATCTCAAATTAGCTTCAATTAGTTAAGATTGATTTTTAAACAATGGAAAAATCCAAGACAAAGATCCCATAGCAGTGAAAAGTATGCTGTAAATCCATATGCTGTAGGTCAAAGAGCAAATGATTAAAAGTTGAGATTAATTCTTGTAGTGAAAGGACAGTGCAAAGAAATGCTAAAAACTAATGGTCGTGGACAAAGCCCCTGTGGCTATGTGAGCCATCAGCCTGGAAATGAATGCTCGTGGCCTGATCTTCATTTATATTTGCTTTTCTTGGCATAGTCTATTATATAAGCAGCTATGATAATGACTATACCCTCTTTCCTATCCAGAAGCTTGGGGACCAATGTCTGGCAAAAAGAGTTGATGACGGTGGGGTTGGTGGGCTTGTCTATGTGCAATGATTTTTTACAGGTGAATATGGGGATGCTTGTTTCTTTGAAAACTGATTCATCCATTCACTGGTTTCATATGTTTATTTACTCATTCATCAGGCATTTACTAGGCACTAAGCATAAATCACTGCAGACAGTGATTGCAAATGAAATTAAGACACTTACTCCTTGGAAGGAAAGTTATGACCAACCTAGATGGCATATTAAAAAGCAAAGACATTACTTTGCAGACAAAGGTCCATCTAGTCAAGGTTATGGTTTTTCCAGTGGTCATGTATGGATGTGAGAGTTGGACTATAAAGCAAGCTGAACACCGAAGAACTGATGCTTTTGAACTGTGATGTTGGAGAAAATTGTTGAGAGTCCCTTGGACTGAAAGAAGATCCAACCAGTCCATCCTAAAGGAGATCAGTCCTGGGTGTTCATTGGAAGGACTGATGTTGAAGCTGAAACTCCAATACTTTGGCCACCTCATGCGAGGAGCTGACTCATTGGAAAAGACCCTGATACTTGGAAAGATTGAGTGCAAGAGGAGAAAGGGAAGACAGAGGATGAGATAACTGAATGGCATCATCTACTCGCTGGCCATGGGTTTGGGTGGACTCCGAGAGTTGGTGATGGACAGGGAGGCCTGGCGTGCTACGGTTCATGGGGTCTCAGGGAATTGGACACCACTGAGCAACTAAACTGAACAGAACCATGTGCTAGGCAATACTGTGTTTAACATTGAGAATACAGATTGACAAAGTTGAAACTAAATAATTCATTGTTGTTGTTTAGTCACTCAGTCATGTCTGACTCTGTAACCCCATGGACTGTAGCCTGCCAGGCTCCTCTGTCCATGGGATTTTCCAGGCAAGAATACTGGAGTGGGTTGCCATTTCCTTCTCCAGGGGATCTCACTGACCCAGGGACTGAACCTGAATTCATTGAGTGACTATCTATTGTCTACATGTATGTCTGATGGAACTAGAAATTCTTGACCAGAAGTCTCAGCCTTCATTGAGCAAGTCAGATGTGCTGCCCATGTGCAAAGCCTTGTTAATTTCCCTAGATGGCTCAGTGTCTCTTATCTAGCCAAATCTAGTGTAGACTCAAAGATACAGACACTTCCTCCTGTGTATTTTACTGGAGTGGCAGCTTTCGAGCCTCAAGGGATACAGTATCTTCCATTGAGGATTGTGGTTTAAGGACTTGGGAGTTAGATGTGTATGGTTTATATCCTACCTGACTCATTATATGAGTGTCCTTGTTATATATTTAGTTTCCTGATCAGTAAAACAAGTGTCATCTGGAAAGGCTGCAGTGAGGATTAAATTTAAATCAATAAATACTTGGCAATAAAGCCTGATATATGGTGGCTACTTCCTGTGCCACTTCAGTAAAACTTTGCTGAATTTTTCTCTTCTCTCAATACCCATTTCCTTTTGCAAGTGATGCCTCTTGCCTGCCATGTATTAGCTCTGTGTGCCTGTGACATTTTGAATAGTAATTAAGGCATCTGGAATGTACAAGACTCCTCTTGGCTTCCTTTGATAACTTTCAGTTCAGTTCAGTCACTCAGTCCTGTCTGACTCTTTGCAACACCATGAACTGCAGCATGCCAGGCCTCCCTGTCCATCACCAACTTCCAGAGTCTACCCAAACCCATGTCCATCGAGTCAATGATGCCATCCAGCCATCTCATCCTCTGTCATCCCCTTCTCCTCCTGCCCCCAATCCTTCCCAGCATGAGGGTCTTTTACAATGAGTCAACTCTTCACATGAGGTGGCCAAAGTATTGGAGTTTCAGCTTCAACATCAGTCCTTCCAATGAACACCCAACTGATCTCCTTTAGGATGGACTGGTTGGATCTCCTTGCAGTCCAAGGAACTCTCAAGAGTCTTTTCCAGTACCGCAATTCAAAAGCATCAATTCTTCAGTGCTCAGCCTTTTTCACTGTCCAACTCTCACATCCATACATAACTACTGGACAAACCATAGCCATGAGTAGACAGACCTTTGTAGGCAAAGTAATGTCTCTGCTTTTCAATTATGCTATCTAGGTTGGCCATAACTTTCCTTCCAAGGAGTAAGCGTCTTTTGATTTCATGGCTGCAATCACCATCTGCAGTGATTTTGGAGCTCCCCAAAATAAAGTCTGAGAGTTTTTCCACTGTTTCCCCATCTATTTCTCATGAAGTGATGGGACCAGACGCCATGATCTTAGTTTTCTGAATGTTGAGCTTTAATCCAACCTTTCTACTCTCCTCTTTCATTTTCAGCAAGAGGCTTTTTAGTTCCTCTTCACTTTCTGCCATAATGGTGGTGTTGTCTGCATATCTGAGGTTATTGATATTTCTCTCGGCAGTCATAATTCCAGCTTGTGCTTCTTCCAGTCCAGTGTTTCTCATGATGTACTCTGCATATAAGTTAAATAAGCAGGGTGACAATATACAGCCTTGACGTACTCCTTTTCCTATTTGGAACCAGTCTGTTGTTCCATATCCAGTTCTAACTGTTGCTTCCTGACCTGCATACAGGTTTCTCAAGAGACAGGTCAGGTGGTCTGGTATTCCCATCTCTTTCAGAATTTTTCACAGTTCATTGTGATCCACACAGTCAAAGGCTTTGGCATAGTCAAGAAAGCAGAAATAGATGTTTTTCTAGAACTCTCTTGCTTTTTCGATAATACAGGGGATGTTGGCAATTTGATCTCTGGTTCCTCTGCCTTTTCTAAAACCAGCTTGAACATCTGGAAGTTCATGGTTCATGTATTGTGCAAGCCTGGCTTGGAGAATTTTGAACATTCCTTTACTAGCGTGTGAGATGAGTGCTATTATGCAGTAGTTTGGGCATTCTTTGGCATTGCCTTTCTTTGAGATTGGAGTGAAAACTGACCTTGTCCAGTCCTGTGGCCACTGCTGAGTTTTCCCAATTTGCTGGCATATTGAGTGCAGCACTTTCACAGCGTCATCTTTTAGGATTTGAAATAGCTCAACTGGAATTCCATCACCTCCACTAGCTTTGTTTATAGTGATGCTTTCTAAGGCTCACTTGACTTCACTTTCACATTGATAACTTTAATATGCCACTAATTGTTTGATTTTCTAGTGATAACCATAGAAGGGCTTCCCTGATGTTTCAGTGGTAAAGAATCCACCTGCCAATGCAAGAGACATGGGTTCAGTCCTTGGGTCAAGAAAATTCCCTGGAAAAGGAAATAGGAACCCACTCCAGTACTCTCTCCTGAAAAATCCCATGGACAGAGGAACCTGGTGGGCTACAGTCTATGGGATCACTAAGAGTCAGACATGATGGAATGAGTGAATACATGCTCACACACAACTGTGGGCAGGGCTACTGAGAGGGGCTTCCCTCCACCCCAGCAGATTGATTTCTGGGATGTAAATTGTGTCAGAGTTCCTTGGTCTTTTCTTGGTCCCCTCCCACATCTTCATTTTCTATATTCATTTTTCCCTCCCTCCCTCCTCTTTCTGTCTAGTCTTGAGACATTTGCAAATACACATTGACTCCACAGTTCCTGACTAGGGTATTTTCTTTATTAATGTTTGCAATTTGTGTGGGTCTTTTCATGACCTCTGTAATGCCCCCAGGATATGCCACTGTCATTTATTTGTATAGTCGTCTACTTTGATGAAATGCAGATAAATTGAAAAATCTGCCAAGAATCATTGTCCTCAGGATATTGGGAAACAAGCACTTCCACAGTTAATTGTGTGTCTGTGTGTTTAATCACAGCCTAATAAATTGGCTTTTCTTTTTTATTCGTTTAGATTTGCTCTCAGAAAAATCTCTAAATATTAGCATTTTTGCTTCAAATGTGGTCAACTGCTCGTCCTCAGACTACATGGTGAACCAGGCAGAGCAGTCAACAAACTCAGGTGAGGGAGGGAGAGATTCCTTTTGTAATTTAAAAGTAGGAGAAATTCTTTCCTTCAAGCCGTGAAACCATATTAGACATGTGGGGTAAGGAAACTGTGCACTCCACTGTGTGTGTGCTCAATTGTGTCCGACTCTTTGCTATCCCCTGGACTGTAGCCTACCAGGCTCCTCTGTCCATGAAATTTTCCAGGCAAGAATACTGGAATGGGTTGCTATATCCTTCTCCAGGGGGTCTTCCCTACCCAGTGATCAAACCCACATTTTCAGCATTGGCAGGTGAATTTTTTACCACTGGCCCCACTGAAATCCACACACAATATTATAGAAGTCCAGCGGACTGGGATTCACAGTGTAACATTTTTCCAATCTTGCTGACTTTTTCTGGGCAAGAGGACTCCATTCAGAGCTTCTCAGTCTTTAGGGCACATAAGAAACACTAAAATGCCTATCAAAATGGTGATTCCCAGGTGCCCCATAGAGGGATTTTGATTCACTAGATGGGTTGGAGACTGGCATCTTGCATCTGGCCACCTGATGCAAAGAGCCAACTCATTGGAAAAGATCTCGATGCTGGGAAAGATTAAAGGCAGAAGGAGAAGGGGGTGACAGAGGATAAGATGGTTGGCTGGCATTATTGAGTTAATGCATAGGAGTTTGAGCAAACTCCAGGAGATAGTGAAGGACAGGGAAGCCTGGCATGCTGCAGTCCATGGGGTTGCAAAGAGTTGGACACGATTGAGTGACTGAAAAACAAGTCACAATCTTTCATTTAAAATCATTATGATTCAGGGAGTCTGCTTTGGTTTCTACTCTTAGTTCTGCCTCTTTTTCTAGGCTAGGCTAAGAAAGCTGATGCAAGAGGAGGTGCCTGGCAAAACAGATGGAGCTGTGTCAGAGCTGTTTATTCAGAGCTCACGGCCCTGCCTAATACACAGTGCCATCAGGTTGTTGCTGAGGGAGACACCTATGATTCCATTAATTATTTAGGGATCCAAAGTAGCCACCATTAATGAATCTGAATGTATTACAATGATCCTAATCAGGGTAACAGATGCAAAATGACAATATGAGACACACAATTTTCCCCCAGCGAGTTACACACTATTAAGGTCTGTTTCAGTCAATGAATCCAGATGCTTCCGCACTCTTACTGACCATGAAAGATCCTGGTTTCATTACATGAAAGAAAATAAGTTCATCCTGTCATCTTGCAGAGTTAAAGCGGGATCCAATTCAGCAGCTGGTAAGGCATCATAAGTTGGTTTGCAATAATCCTGCTTCCATTTCAGGATTGACTGAGTGGAAGAATTCTATTGCATCTGGGCTTATCATTCCCTTTACATTATTTTTATGCTTTCCCAGATGAGATGGTTTACTCTTGCTCAGGAAGCCTCCGATGGACTAAACACACACTGAGTGCGAAGAAAGTGAACTGTTTTTATAGAGGGTAAATTCATTAAAATCAGAGTAACAAAACTAAAGTCAGCCATGATAAAATGGGAGGTATAAAGCTTCTCAAGAGTGTCTCCTTAATAATGTTGTCAGACTTCTGGTATGCACGAGGCTATGCGTGACAGCATTTCCCCGCCTCATGTCCTAGGGATCATGCAAAAGGAAAAGAAAAAGAAAAGGAAAAATCTGTCATTTTCAGAAAAACCAGGAGACAAATATAAACCACAGAGTCTGCAACACCTGTAAGAACTGCTAAGAGAAGCTGAAATTGTGTAGCAGCTGCAGGGGAGGAAACAAAAAGTAACACAGAGAGTGGGAGAGAGTTAGGGATGGCAGATCACGGGAGGTCTCCGCGAAAACACACCCTGAAAGGGAAGGGCTCATTGAAGTGCAAAAATGAACATAGCTGTCCAGGAATTCAGGTTAGCAGGGCTAGTGCAAGAGTGTGCCTTTCCTGGTTTGGCTCCAAGGAATACAATAACCAGCAGCACCAAGAATCTGAAGGTGAGCTGTATTTGCAGGGAACAGTCTAATTCTGGGATGTGTGTGTGCTAAGTCGCTTCAGTCATGTCTGATTCTGCGAGTCTATGGACCAACAGGCTCCTCTGTCCATGGAATTTTCCAGGCAAGAATACTGCAGGTGGTTGCTGTGCCCTCCTCCAGAGGATCTTTTGACCCAAGGATCGAACCGGTGTGTCTTATATCTCCTGCATTAGCAGGTGAGTTTTCTGTCACTAGAGCTATTTGGGAAGCCCCAGCTCTAGGGCAACAGATGGGAATATAGCCTGGAGGGCCACCCTGGCCTCTTTCCGGTAAGAGAACTTCTTGTAAATAGCTGGTTTGGGAAAGCGCAACTCATTCAATGATGACAAGTTGAAAAAAGAAGGCATTGATAGATCCTATAGGAAGAAATGTATGAAAGAGTAGCAAAACTGTCCTGCAGATGGAGAATACTCCCAAGCAGATGACACTCTGGTCCTGACAATTTGTCATGAATTAAAATAAAAATACACTCAGTGAAGCAATTAGGTTGATGAATGAAGACCACAAAGAAAAAATTGAAGAACACAGAGGAGAGGTGGGGGATAAGTGGAAAATATAAAAGATGAACTGAAATGCAGGAAATTAACAAACATAGAATGAAGAAGCAATTGAAAATGAAGAAAAGAGTCACCATAAAAACAATGATAGAAGTAATAGACATAAAATACAAGAAAAGGACATCCTGGATACATTCATTTGAGTAATAGGAAAAAAAAAACATAAACGATGAAGGAAAACCCAAACATTTAAAGATACAATTCAGGGAAACTTTCTGATAAGAAAATGTGAGTCTACAAAAGCTGAAAAAACAGTGTGTACCAAGAAATATTGACCCAGACCATCATAACAGGAAATATCCTGGTGAGACTGAACTCTACAAATGAAGGAAGAATACTTTGCACAGTAACAGTCTGAAGTAACATAGAGAGGGAAAAATATCAAGCTGACTTCATATTCATATTCACAGCCACATTCAACATCAGAAGTCGGAGGAATGGGGCTGCTCAGACTCTCAGGGAGAGAAAGCGTGAGCCAAGGATGTTACATTCCCTCCAACTGCGTTTGGAAAACCTCAGGGATGAGCACTGCCGTGAGCCTTTAGTGAGTAGACTGCTCATGGGACAAATTCTGCCCATCAAGCAATGGCTTACTTGTCAGGGGCAAAAGAACTAGCAATGAACTTTTTTTCTTTCTGAAACTGAATTTTTTTGTTAGGAAAAATTTCAAAGTATACAAAAATAGAGAGAATGATATAATGAACTCCTGTGTAACCAGTAACCATCTTCAACAGTGATCATGGCTAATCTATACCCCCAATCATTTTCTCCCTGTCCTCCAACTTGGAAATAATCCATTATGTCATTTCATCCATAACATTTTTTGTAGTATCTCTAAAACAGAAGAGATATAAGGAATATTTAAAAAATACAATGCTCAGTACCATTATCACACCTAAAAATAAATGACAGTAATTCTTTAATGCCACGAAATATAGTGCTCATATTTTGTGATGATCTCAGAAATTTTCTAAATAGCTGATTTGTTCAAATTGAGCTCCAAGTATGGACTATACATTGCTACTGATATGTCTTTGAGTTCCTTTTAACATACAGTTTCTCCTCTCTTTTCAAAAAGTTTATTTTTGATTGTAAAATACAAGTAACATAAAAGGTATGATCTTAACCATTTTTTAAAGTGGTGGTAAGTGTGTTCATATTGTTGTGCAACCAATCTCGCACTCTTTTCATCTTATGAAACTAAAACTCCATACCCATTAAAAACAACTCCACATTTTTTTTCCCCTCATCTCCTGGCAACTACTTTCTGTCAGTATGAATTGGAACAGGTACCTTGTTTAAGTGGAACCGTATAGTATTTGTCTTTTTGTGACTGGCTTATTTCACTGAGCATAGTAATTTTTTTGGACTTTAAACACTTTGTTAAGCTTTATTGTAATAGACTAAATTTTTGGTTTCATAGAGTCAGTGATACCAAATTGGCTATTGGGTTTAGTGGCTTCTCGCATCAGTTCCTGCTATTGTCCGATTTGTTCAGCATGAAAGTCATTAAGCTTTTCTTCTGGGAGGATGGTTCCAAAACATGATTTTTCAGTTGAATTTTGTCTGTTTTCTTTAGCTTGTTGCCATAGCATTGCTGCATATGTCTCTCATTTCTGCAAGAAACACTGGGCCCTGTCAGTTCCAAAGGTCTTATGTCTCCTAAATTCACCCTTCGCATGCTCCTTGCCCAGGGCTTTCAGGTCCAGGGGCAAACCCAGTGCAGCAACAAGGGGCCCCGATTGGAAAAACTCAGGTTGTCTAGCTAGTGCAGGCCTGGAATACAGACTTCGCCTTTGTAAAGGTTCATTCATGTCATGGTAGGTGTCAGAATTTCCTTCCTTTTGTAAGGCTGAATAATAAAGGCATACCTTGTTTTATTGTGCTTCACAGATAACTGCATTTTTTACAGGCTGAAGATTTGTGGCAGCCATGTACTGAGTGAATCTATGGAAACCATTTTTCCAAGCAAGCAAGCATCTGCTTGCTTCATGTTTTCATGTGACTTTTTCATTATTATTGTATTTGTTATAGTGATCTGTAATCAGTGACTTTTTTCCTTTAAAGTTTTATTTTTTTATTTATTTAGCTGTGCTGGAGGTGCATTGTGGCGCACAGGATCTTTAGTTGCAGCACACAAACACTTCATTGCAGCACGTGAGATCTAGTTCCCTGACCAAGGATCGAACCTGGGTCCCCTGCACTGGGGGTGTAGTGTCTTAGCCACTGGACCACCAGGAAAGTCTCTGTGATCAGTAATTTTTGATATTACCATCATAATTACTTTGAGATTTTTAAACAATGAAGTATTTTTGAATGAAAGCATGTATATTATTTTCTATATTATGCTGGAGTGGAGTCGCTCAGTTGTGTCTGACTCTTTGCAACCCCATGGACTGTAGTCTATCAGGCTCTTCCATCCATGGAATTTTCCAGGCAAGAGTACTGGAGTGGGCTGCCAGTTCCTTCTCCAGGGGCTCTTCCCCACACAGGGATTGAACCCTGGTCTCCCACATTATAGACAGACACTTTACCGTCTGAACCACCAGGGAAGTCCATATTATGGTGTTGCATACTTAACAGATTATAATATGGTATGAACTTAAGTTTGTATACACTGGGAAACCAAAAATTTCTTATGTCTCACTTATTGTGATATTCACTTCATTACAGGGATTTGAAACCAAACCAGCCATGTCTCCAAGGCTTGTCTTTCATTTATGTGTATGCCACATTTTGCTTACCCATTCATCCTCCCAAGAGGACTTAGATTACATTTTCCTTTTGGCGATTATGAATAATGCTGCTATGAATGTGGATATACAAATATGTTTAAGCCAAGTGGCTTTCAATTCTTTGGGTATATACCCAGAAGAGGAATTATTGGATCAGATGGTAGTTCACTTTTTAATTTTGTGAGGACCTGCCATACTGTTTTTAACAGCGGTTTCACCATTTTACCTTCCCACCAACAGTGCATGCTGCTGCTGCTAAGTTGCAGGTTCCAAATTCTCCCTGTCTTCACCAACACTTGCCATATTCTGTTTTTTTTTTTAAAGGAACCATCCTAATGTGTGTGAGGTGGTATCTCATTGTGGTTTTGATTTGTATTTCCTTAGTGATTACTAATGTTGAGCATCTTTTCATGTGTATCTTGAAAACTGACCATTTATATGTCTTCTTGAAGAATGTCTATTCAGATCCTTTGCTCATTTTAAAATTGGGTTTTTGTCGTTGTTATAGGTGGCGGTCCCCAACCTTTTTGGCACTGGGGACTGTTTTCATGGAAGACAATTTTTCCATGGCAGGGGGTTGGAAAAGGGATGGCACAAGCAATAGTGAGAATTTGGGGTGTGGCAGATGAAGCTTCCCTCACTTCCCCATCGCTCACCTTCTGCTGTGTGGCACAGTTCCTAACAGGACATGGACTGGCACCCACCTGTTTGCGGCTCAGGGATTGGAGATACATGATTATAGGAGCTCCTAATATGTCTGGATATCAATTCTTATCACATATATGATGTGAAAATATTTTCTATTATTCTGGTAGTTGTCTTTTTACATTATTGATTGTGTCTTTGATGCATAGTTTTAAATTATGACACAGTCCAGTTCATCTATTTTTTCTTTGTTTCTTATGCTTTTTCAATACAATAATTTATTGCCAAATCCAACATTGTGAGGCTTTTCATCTATGTTTTCTCTGAAGAGTTTTCTAGTGTTAGCTTTTACATTTACCTTCCCTGTAGCTCAGCTGGTAAAGAATCCGCCTGCAATGCAGGAGACCATGGTTCAATTCATGGGTCAGGAAGATCCCCTGAAGAAGGGATAGGCTACCCACTCCAATATTCTTGGGCTTCCCTGGTGGCTCAGATGGTTAAGAATCCACTTGCAATGTGGACGACCTGGGTTTGATCATTGGGTAAGGAAGATCCCCAGGAGGAGGGTATGGCAACCCACTCCAGTATTCCTGCCTGGAGAATCCCCATGGACAGAGGAGCCAGGTGAGCTAGAGTTCATGGGGTTGCAAAGAGTCTGAGATGATTAAGCACAGCACAGAAATTCACTTCAAGTTAATTTTTCTATGTGTATAAGGTAAGGGTCCTACTTCATTCTTTTCTGGTAGTGAGTTTAAATTTATTGAAAAATGGAGCCAACACTAACACAATTGTGGAAAATAAACTGAAAGAACAGAATGTGTATTTATATGCATGAGAGTGCAGGAGCGATACAACTAACTCTAGTGCAGAAGAGAGGGAGGCAAAAAGAGTAGGAGGGAGAATAGATTGCTGAATCCTCACTGATAGTGACTGGCAAATAATTTAATATAAAGCTGCCAAACGAAACAATGAAAATTAAATGCCTAGTTAGCAGTACAAAGATAAAAATTAGATAATAATATACTATTGAGTGATGGAGGAGAGAGAGAGAGAAAGAGATGAAGAGGAGAAGGGGAGAGAGAGAAAGAGGAAAAAACTAATAGGTGTTGTTTAAAGACAGAAGACTGAGGGCATTTTATATAAAGTTGTAATTACAGATGTAATCTGCAGAGTACATCATGTGAAATGCCAGGCTAGAGGAAGCACAAGCTGGAATCAAGATTGCCAGGAGAAATATCAATAACCTCAGATTTTCATAAGACACCACCCTTATGAAAGAAAGTGAAGAAGAACTAAAGAGCCTCTTGAAAGTGGAAAAAGTTGGTTTAAAATGCAACATTCAGAAAACCAAGATCATGATATCCAGTCCCATCACTTCATGGCAAATAGCTGGGGAAACAATGGAAACAGTGAGAGACTTTATTTTCTTGGGCTCCAAAATCACTGCAGATGGTGACTGCAGCCATGAAACTAAAAGATGCTTGCTCCTTGGAAGAAAAACTATGACCAACCTAGACAGCATATTAAAAAGCAGAGTCTGTCTAGTCAAGGCTATGGTTTTTCCAGTAGTCATGTATGGATGTGAGAGTTGGATGGCGAAGAAAGCTGAATGCTGAAGAATTGATGCTTTTGAACTGTGGTGTTGGAGAAGACTCTTGAGAGTCCCTTGGACTGCAAGGAGCTCAAACCAGTCCATCCTAAAGGAAATCAGTCCTGAATATTCATTGGAAGGACTGGTGCTGAAGCTGAAACTTCAATACTTTGGCCACCTGATGTGAAGAACTGACTCATTTTGAAAGATCCTGATGCTGGGAAAGACTGAAGGCGGGAGGTGAAGGGGATGACAGAGGATGAGATGATTAGAGTGTATCACTGACTCGATAGACATGAGTTTGAGTAAGCTCTGGGAGTTGGTAATGGGCAGGGAAGCCTGGTGTGCTGTAGCCCATGCGGTTGCAAGGAGTCAGACATGACTGAGTGACTGAAATGAACTGAACTGAACTGTCTGAACCTGTAGAATAAAAACTTAAACTTTTCTAAAGAGCAGAATAACTATGCATGCATATACACCTATCATCTTTATTTCTCTTGCTCTCAAGTTGACCACATAGTGAAAAGCTTCATTAAACTTAAAAAGTTCAGTTCAGTTCAATTGCTCAGTCGTGTCTGACTCTTTGTGACCACATGGACTGCAGCACACCAGGCTTCCCTGTCCATCACCGACTCCTGGAGCTTACTCAAACTCATGTCCATCAAGTTGGTGATGCATTCAACCATCTCATCCTCTCTTGTCCCCTTCTCCTGCCTTCAATCTTTCCCAGCATCAGGGTCTTTTCAAATGAGTCAGGTCTTTGCATCAGGTGGCCAAATTACTGGAGTTTCAGCTTCAGCAAAAGTCTTTCCAATGAATATTCAGGACTGGTTTCCTTTAGGATGGACTAGTTGCATATCCTTGCAGTGAGAGGGACTCTTAAGAGTCTTCTCCAACACCACAGTTCAAAAGCGTCAACTCTTTGAGGCTCAGCTTTCTTTATAGTCCAACTCTCACATCCATATATGATTACTGGAAAAACCATAGCTTTGACTAGACAGACCTTTGTTGGCAAAATAATGTCTGCTTTTTTTTTTTTTTATTATTGTTTTTGCCATACATTGTCATGATATCACCATGGTTTTACATATGCTGCCCCTCCGGGTCCCCCCTCCCTCCTCCCTCCCCCCCGGGAAATCTCGCTGCACCAGTCCCGAGCATCAATCCTGGGCTGGCGATTGATTAGACACATGACAATTAACATGCTTCAATGCCCTTCTCCCATATCATCCCACCCTTACCCTCATCCACAAAGTCCACAAGTCTATTCTATACATCTGCGTTCCTTTTGTTGTCTCCCATGTTGGGTTCTCATTACTGTCTTTCTAAATTCCATATATATGTGTTAATATACTGTATTGTTGTTTTTGCTTCTGGCTTACTTCACTCTGGATAATGGGCTCCAGTTTCGTCCATCTGAGTAGAATTGCTTCAAATGAATTTTTTTTTAATGCTGAGTAATATTCCATTGTGTATATATACCACAGCTTTCTTATCCATTCGTCAGTTGATGGGCATCTAGGTTGCTTCCATGTCCTGGCTATTGTAAACAATGCAGCGATGAACATTGGGGTGCACGTGGCTCTTTCAATTCTGGTTTCCTCGGTGTATATGCCCAGCAGTGGGATTGCCGGGTCATATGGCAGGTCTATTTGCAGCTTTTTAAGGAACCTCCACACTGTTTTCCATAGTGGCTGTACTAGTTTGCATTCCCACCAACAGTGTAAGAGGGTTCCCTTTTCTCCACATCCTCTCCAGCATTTATTGCTTGTAGACTTTTGGATGGCAGCCATTCTGACTGGTGTAAAGTGGTACCTCATTGTGGTTTTGATTTGCATTTCTCTGATAATGAGTGATGTTGAGCATCTTTTCATGTGTTTGTTAGCCATTTTTATATCTTCTTTGGAGAAATGTCTGTTAAGTTCTTTGGCCCACTTTTTAATTGGGTTGTTTATTTTTCTAGAATGGAGCTGCAGGAGTTGTTTGTAAATTTTTGAGATTAATTGTTTGTCTGTTGCTTCATTGGCTATTATTTTCTCCCATTCTGAAGGCTGTCTTTTCACCTTGCTTATAGTTTCCTTTGTTGTGCAAAAGCTTTTAATTTTAATTAGGTCCCATTTGTTTATTCGTGTTTTTATTTCCAATATTCTGGGAGGTGGGTCATGGAGTATCCCGCTTTGGATTATAGCTGAGAGTGTTTTGCCTATGTTATCCTCTAGGAGTTTTATAGTTTCTGGTCTTATGCTTAGATCTTTGATCCATTTTGAGTTTATCTTTGTGTATGGTGTTAGAAAGTGATCTAGTTTCATTCTTTTACAAGTGGCTGTCCAGTTTTCCCAGCACCACTTGTTAAAGAGGTTGTCTTTTCTCCATTGTATATTCTTGCCTCCTTTGTCAAAGATAAGGTGTCCATAGATGCGTGGATTTATCTCTGGGCTTTCTATTCTGTTCCATTGATCTATGTTTCTGTCTTTGTGCCAGTACCATACTGTCTTAATGACTGTGGATTTGTAGTATAGCCTAAAGTCAGGTAGGTTGATTCCGCCAGTTCCATTCTTCTTTCTCAAGATTGCTTTGGCTATACGAGGTTTTTTGTATTTCCATACAAATTGAGAAATTATTTGTTCTAATTCTTTGAAGAAGACCTCTGGTAGCTTGATAGGAATTGCATTGAATCTATAGATTGCTTTAGGTAGTATACTCATTTTCACTATATTGATTCTTCCAATCCATGAGCACGGAACATTTCTCCATCTGTTTGTGTCCTCCTTGATTTCTTTCATCAGTGTTCTATAGTTTTCTATATACAAGTCTTTTGATTCTTTAGGTAGAAATACTCCTAAGTATTTTATTCTTTTTGTTTCGATGGTGAATGGGATTGTTTCCTTAATTTCTCTTTCTGATTTCTCACTGTTAGTGTATAGGAATGCCAGGGATTTCTGTGTGTTGATTTTGTATCCTGAAACTTTGCTATATTCACTGATTAGCTCTAGTAATTTTCTCGTAGAGTCTTTAGGGTTTTCAATATAGAGGATCATGTCATCAGCAAACAGAGAGAGTTTTACTTCTTCTTTTCCAATCTGTATTCCTTTGATTTCTTTATCTGCTCTGATTGCTGTGGCCAAAACTTCCAAAACTATGTTGAATAGTAGTGGTGAGAGTGGGCACCCTTGTCTTGTCCCTGATTTCAGGGGGAATGCTTCCAGTTTTTCACCATTGAGGATAATGTTTGCTGTGGGTTTGTCATATATAGCTTTTATTATGTTGAGGTATGTTCCTTCTATTCCTGCTTTTTGGAGGGTTTTTATCATAAATGGATGTTGAATTTTGTCGAAGGCTTTCTCTGCATCTATTGAGATAATCATGTGATTTTTATTTTTCAATTTGTTAATGTGGTGTATTACATTGATCGATTTACGAATATTGAAGAATCCTTGCATCCCTGGGATAAAGCCTACTTGATCATGATGTATGATCTTTTTGATGTGTTGTTGGATTCTATTTGCTAGAATTTTGTTGAGGATTTTTGCGTCTAAGTTCATCAGTGATATTGGCCTGTAGTTTTCTTTTTTTGTGGCATCTTTGCCGGGTTTTGGAATCAGGGTGATGGAGGCCTCATAGAACGAGTTTGGAAGTTTACCTTCCTCTGCAATTTTCTGGAAGAGTTTGAGTAGAATAGGTGTTAGCTCTTCTCTAAATTTTTGGTAGAATTCAGCTGTGAAGCCATCTGGTCCTGGGCTTTTGTTTTTTGGAAGATTTCTGATTACGGTTTCAATTTCCGTGCTTGTGATGGGTCTATTAATATTATCTATCTCTTCCTGGTTTAGTCTTGGAAAGTTGTACTTTTCTAGGAATTTGTCCATTTCATCCAAATTGTCCAGTTTATTTGCATATAGTTGCTGATATAATGTCTGCTTTTAATATGCTGTCTGCTGCTGCTAAGTCGCTTCAGTTGTGTCTGACTCTGTGCGACCCCAGAGACAGCAGCCCACCAGGCTAGGTTGTCTTAAAAAGAGAAAATACAAAATAATACAAGTGAACTGAATTCAAAGGTATCTGTCACATTAAAATTATAAATGAATTTGGCTCAACTATCCAGTGAGCAAGAATTTTAGATTAGAGTGCAAAGAAAAACTTAACTCTCAGCTGTATTTGAGGAGGGCATGGCAACCCACTCCAGTATTCTTGCCTGGAGAATCCCTTGGACAGAGGAACCTGGTGTGTTACAGTCCATAGGATCACAAGGAGTTGGACATGACTGAAGCAACTGAGCATGTTTGTATTTAAAAGAGATTTGCGACAAAATAATTCAGAAAGGTCGAAAATAGAAGGATGAGCTAAAGAGGCAAATGCAAACAAAAGAAAGTCAGGGTTGTGATCTAAGTAACAAACAAAGCCAAATTCAGGCCAAAAAAATATAAAATAAGACAAAGAAAGGTATTTATATTTATTCCAGTTCTCTATTGTTTCATAACTAACTGTATTAAACAGTGGTATTAAATAACAATTTTATTAAATTCTCAGATTGGTGGGAAATCCGACAGAGCATAGCAGAAGTAACTTGTCTCTGCTTCAAATTTAGGACCTCATCTAAATGGCTGAGAATGAGACCTATTTGGGAGATTCTTCATTCACATGGCTAGTGCGTGGACTGGAACGACTGAAGCTTGGGTTCAACTGGACTGTTACCCAGAGCCCTTACATGTGATTTTCCATGCTGCCTGGGCTTCCTCACAGCATGGTGGCTTTAGCATCATCAGACTTCCTACAACTGCAATCCAAGAGCAAGTGTGACAGCTGCCTGGTCTATTATGAACTAGCCTTGAAGTCACAAAGCATCATTTCTGCTGTCTGCCCCAATTCTAGAATGAAGACAGACCTCATTTCTCTAGGGGAGGAGTGGAGAATTTATGCCTATGCTTCAAATCTGCCACAGTGTTAAAGAATCCAAATTCTCATTTAAAAAAGCAGTTATTAATGTCTATATACTCAACTGGAATAAATGAATATTTCCTGAACATAAGATATATCAAGCTCAGCAGAACAGCTTAATTAGGTTTAATGGCAAACAGTACAGGCATTCTTTTTAAAGGTAAGAGAAAGGTATAGAGGTACATTATCACTGATATTATCTAAAGCTATTTGAGAGGTAGTAGCTAAAGCACACAACTTCTGTGACTTCTACTTGATTCTCATCTCCATGGCTAACAGAAGAGGAAAAAAACTCTGTACCTTCTGGATTTTTTTAGTACTTTTGAAGCCTGGCAAAGTTCCAAAGTTATTAGTAGCTTTTACATATGGCAATAAATTGTTAACTTAGTCATTACACTCTAGTAGATAAGAACATTTAGTGGAGTAAATGTGACCACAGCAAATCACTTAACTGCTCCGATCTCATTTTTTTTTCATCCATGAACATAGTAACACCTACCTCATTAAGTTGGTGTTAAGAATGAGCAAGAGTTTTGACCCATGATAAAAATGGCATAAATGTTAGTAATATGTTATTATTATTTCAAAATATATCTCAGTAAAAGAGGGGGATTTCTTTTGGGGGGTGGAGGGTAAAGTTTGGAACCTTATTAAAAATATCATGTAGAAGTTTTGCTTACAATGAGGACCAGACTGTTTTTCTTTTCAAAAAATGTCTATTTAAATATTCATTATCTGTTCTTTTTTTGTCATTTTCTTCTTTGGAGATTTTATCGTCTTACAGTTGCAACTCCTGGAACACTAGCAGATTTTGTGTGAGGAATCGGCCTCTCTCTTTTAATATAAAACTACAAACCCTTCAAGTTAGAGGCAGAAAGAAGAACTTTAAAAGATACAGTAGCCATACAAATATGCCTTACTCTTCTGGCTCTCCATTTCCTGTTCTCTTTCTCTTAAGGATTCTCTAAATGTTTTCTTCTTTTTTACTTATACCTGTAACTGAGTTTGTCCATCATAGGGGGCATTTACAAGAAAAAGTGTTTGCAAAGTTCCAATAATAAATAGAAAAAAACCAGAAACTTTGTATAGCACAAGAACAGTCAGTGTTAAAGAGACGGATTTTCAAATTTGACAATTATATGAAAGAAATATAGTCTTATGTAGGATAGCTAGCCTTGGTTGGGATGCTGTGAATTAGCACTAGGGCAGTTAGAATGGGAATAGTGACAAATGGATGGATTTGTGAGATGTTTATTGGAGGTGGGCTATGATTGATTGGCTATGCCAATGAAGGCCAGGGAGGAGTCGAAGATGACTCCAAGGTGACTCACTTGGGTGACTAAGTGAATGGTGATGATATTAATCAAAATGAAGGACATAATAAAGGGAACTGATGCTGTAGGGAGCATAATGAGTTTGATTTGGGACATTTTGAATTTAAGCCACTAGGAGGATGTTTGGAAATGTGAATATAGGGACTGCATTATTAAAATGAGTCTTGGCATTTTTTTTTTTTAAATTTTCTCCTCTGAGAATAGGATAAGACCTCTTTCATCTTCTTGGCTTCAGCTATCGCCTATGTAACCATGATTCCTACGGCCATCATAAGTGCTATTCAACCAATGCTTCAGATTCTGCTTCCCAGACCCACGGCAGGATTGTCCTTGCTGCCCTTTTGAAGTTAGATGTGACCATGTGGTTTGCTTTGCTAATGAAGCGTGAGAAGTGACGTGTATAACTTCATCCTGGCAGCTTAAGAGACAACATCTTCCGCGTTAAGAGAAGATGTGCTCCACCTTCGCTCCCCAGGGTCACAGTGACTGTGAAAGCACTTTTGCAGGCAGAGCCAGGGACCTCAGTGCAGATGGCTTTAAGAACTTGAACTTGAATGGTTTTGAGAAATAGACCTTGGTGATTTTAGGCTAGGTGTCTGTTACGACATTGTAGCCTACTATTCTAACTGATATAATTCCTAAATCTTTATCTCTGGTTCTCTCCTCTATGCAGTGATCATGAAAACACTAAATTTTCAGGACAGAAGTGATTTGGGGTAATTTTATTATTTAAAAAAGTGTTAGTTACTAGATGTAAAGTTAAATGTGACTTGTTTTTTTATATACCTTTATAAGATCTCAGAACAATGGCTTTAAAACTATTCAATCTTGATATATAGTAAGAAACAAATTTACTTTGAACTCAGTAGACACATAAATCAGAAAAATCTCATGAAATAGTGTATTTAGTGTTACTATAAGTGAAAGATGACCTTTTATTCCATTTTGTCTTATTTCACTAAAAAGTACTCATCATAAGCCACTGATTGGATGTTATGATTCAACTCAGTTTACACGATTAACCAGATGCCAGGTCTTATCTTCTTAATCACAAAAATTAAAATAAACATAAATCTTTATATATATATCTATAGAGAGAACCTGTATAAGTTAATTTTAGATTAATATTCAATCAAGTTATTACAAAATAGGTAATTAATTCAGTTCAATTCAGTCACTCAGTTGTGTCCGACTATTTGTGACCCTTTGGACTATAGCCTGCCAGGCTACAGTTTGCAAAACCATAACCTAGGGTGTAAACTTTGGGATTGGAATGCCTACTTTCAGTTCTGGATCCTCCACTTACTACCTGTATGTAACATTCAGTAAGATGTACAATCACTGAGTCTCAGTTACCTCTTCGTAAAATGGATACTAATTCCTACCTAATTACCTATTTTGTAATTAATGAGATTAAAAATAATTGGATTGAATATTAATCTAAAATTAATGTATACTTAATTAACCTGTATACAGGTTCTCTCTCTCTCTCTCTCTCTCTATATATATATATATATATATAAAATTTATATTTATTTTAATTTTTGTGATTGGGAAGATAGGACCTAGCATGTGGCATGATTGAAAGATCAGAGGATCTAACTTTTCAGGAGCTGCCATGGGGTAGATACATCACTGGCTGGTGTATCAAAGCTCCCTGGCCTACCTGTCTCCATGGCCTTGTGACTTCCCCCTCATAGGCTCACCTGGCACATTCCTTATAACACCCGTTTCCTATGTGTGTGAGGCTTAGACATGGGGATCCTGGTGTGATGGGACAGAATTTGTAGTGCATTTGGGAACAATGTGCTCTCATTATCATAGTATATTGTTACTCAGCCTTCTTCTTGCCGGTCCGAGTGACTTTGTTATGGAAGAGTACCTCCTTGCCTCAGAACCCAGTTCAGATGATTAACCTGACACCAGTCAACACTGTGTATGCTCTTACTGATGGCCTGCTGTCTTGTCTCCCATAATGATTATAAGCCTATAGAGGTTGCCTAATAAATATTTACTGATGGGTTGTGTGTGCATGCTCAGTCCTGTCTGACCCTGTGATACTTTGGACTGTAGCCTGCCAGGCTCCTCTGTCCATGGGATTTTCCAGGCAAGAATACTGGAATGGGTTGCCATTTCCTTCTCCAGGGGATCTTCCTGACCCAGAGATTGAACCTGTATCTCCTGCGTTTCCTGCGTTGCAGGCGGATCCTTTATCACTGAGTCATTGGGAAAACCCATTAGTGATGGGTTCTGCCTATAATACATTTTACCTTTTTTGTTTTCCTGGACATCTCCTATTAATCTTTCATTTCTTGGCTTAAAAATCACTTCTTGTATGTGCTCCTCTCCCAGATGCCCAAGGTATCCCTTCATTTTCTCATTTTAATATTTCCAATTTACTACTTTTTAAGCAGTTACCAAATTCCTTATTTAATTGTCTATCTCTCTTGCTAGAGTATGAGGTCTGAGAGGGCAGGAACCGTTCTGACTGATTATAACCTAAGGTTACATCACATACCTGAATGTTTCTATAGACAAGACATTTTATACAAGTGAGTCGAGCGAGCCAGATGGGATTTGAGGAAGTGGAGATTGCAGGCCTTACCAAAAGGGAAAGCTACTACTTAACATTAGGACGACATTACCCAAAGGAAGTGGCCTCTCATTGCTAAAGCATCTGATACTTTCTTAAATTTGAAGTCTCCTGGGTTTTAAATAGTAACAACCAATTTTTTAAAATTAGAAAAGCCTATAGGCTGCTAGTTAACAATCTTTATTCTGGATTATATATAATAAATTATACATATATTTATAAAAAATATATATGTACATATATATATGTTTATAATTTGGCATTTTTCATTTCCCCTGCATGGGTCATAAGCTCTGTTGTGGTGAAATGGTTTGTGCCCAAAGAGACACCACTTTGACGACAGAGGTCCGTATAGTCCTTCGGTTTTTCCAGTAGTCATGTATGGAGAGTCATGTATGAGAGCTGGACCATAAAGAAAGCCAAGCATGGAAGAAATGATGTTTTCAAATTGTAGTTCTAGAGAAGGCCTTTGAGAGTCCCTTGGGCTGCAGGAAGGTCAAACGAGTCAATCCTAAAGGAAATCAACCCTGAATATTCACTGGAAAGACTGATGCTAAAACTACAATTCTTTTGCCATCTGATATGAAGAGTTGATTCATTGGTAAAGACCCTGGTGCTGGGAAAGATCGAAGGCAAAAGGAGAAGGGGTGACAGAGGCCAAGATGGTTAGAAGCATCACTGATTCAATGGACACAAATTTGAGCAAACTCTGGGAGATAGTGGAGGACAGAGAAGCCTGGCATGCTATAGTCCATGGAGTTGCAAAGAGTCAGACATGACTTTGTGAGTGAACAGCAACAATGACAAATTTTTCATTTATTTGTGAGCATTTTTCTTGGTCAATTTTACATATATTTTTCAGTTCCCTTACCTGTTAGTTGGGGATAACAAGACATTATTTCACAAGACTGTTGTGAAGATTAAATGAAATTGTGCATGCAAAGCCCAGAGAGCATAGTTTGGCCACAGTAGGTGATCCATGAATGGAGTCCTTCTTCCCTCTCTGTCCTTTAACCTTCATGTCAGAGAGTCAGTAGCTGTCAAAGTAGCTAAAGAGAGTGTGTTCCCTGGAATGTTTTGTGATGTGTCAGTCCAGGGTGGGAGTGAATTCTGGGCAAATAAATCTGGAGATTATGACTTAAACCAATTTAAACATGTATTTTTACAAAAGGTTTCTTGGAGATTTTAATATGCTAACATGCCTTGTGACTCTTCAACAAGAGGATAAAGATGCAATATTTCTAAAATTTAATTGACCTGAATGAGTATCTAATAAAGCACACTTTGGAAAATGCTGAATACTAATACCTGAATCCACTGGACTTGGTTTTAAACTTTCTTCAGAAGCAGTGGTCAGAGCCCAGGAAACAAACTCCTGCCATGAGAGCCTGTGTTTCCATGTTGACTACCTAACCAGCCCACATGGGGTTGGCACTAGTAGTTGTAGAGGGTAAGAAACCTAGGGCAACTTCATTGATCCTGTAGTGCTTCAGTAGCAAAGCCATAAACAAATGCACCCACTGAACAGCAGTAAGTTGATCCTGGCTAATGAAGCCACCCCTCTGCTAGCATTGATTTTTATCTTAACTAGCTATTCTCCCAGAAGAACCAAAGGAGGCAATTTTATTTCTGTTGATTCCATTCTTGAGATCGTTATGTTGATTATGTGTATTCTTTTTTTTCGTGTAGATGTTTGAAATTTCCCTAGGAAACATTTTCTTCTGCCTAAGATTGCATAGAGCATCATTTTAACACATAGTAAATGTTGCTGGGTAGAAAAATGCCTGCATTACCACGTATTTTTGCAAAGTAAGAGGTTTATATCTTTGTAATTATTTTCAATGTGTGTTTATTGATTTTTATAATACAGGGATATTAACTTGAAAAGGAACAAATTACATACAACAAATTAAGCACTTGCATGGATTAGAAAATCGAGGTAGTGCACTCAAAGCATGACTAATATGAGAGTGTTTGCATGATAGAACTGTGTGGTTTTACATCACATCTGGGAGAATTTCATCCAGCCACTTGTCTGAAAGAATCTGTAACTGGAATGCAGGTGTAGGATGGCATGTATTATAGAATTGTAGGATTTTAGAGAAGGAAACCATATATAAGGGACATATGAAAGTGTTAGTCGCTTCAGTTGTATCCGACTCGGCGACCCTATGGACTGTAGCCACCAGTCTCAGCGGTCTATGGAATCCTCCAGGCTAGAATACTGGAGTGGATATTGAATGAATATTGAATGAATAATAAATATTGCCATGCCTTTCTCCAGGGGAGCTTCCCAACCCAGGGATCTGAACCTAGGTTTCCTACAATGTAGGCAGATTCTTTACTGTCTGAGCTGCCAGCGAAACCCCTTATTCAAGGAAACAGAGGACTGAAAGAATTAATAATCCTAGTCAAGGTCCAGAACACTAGAGGCATGGCCAGTGCTAGAACCTGGCTTCCTAGACACCAGTCCTATGTTGATTTCCCAACCACATTCAATGTTTTCCTGAATTCCAGTGTTCCCATTTATCAGCTTTGCGTCCTTGGGCAAGTAACTCTTTCCTCATTCATAAAATAAGAAGAACATCAAACTGATAGATAATGTGCATGGACACAGCATTCAATTTGGCACTAATTGGTAGTGGTTAAATCACTAAATCATGTCTGACACTTGTGACTCCATGGAGCCCACCAGGCTCCTCTAGTCATGGGATTTCACTTGCAAGAATACCGGAGTGGGTTGCCATTTCCTTCTCCAGAGGCTCACCCAGTGATAGAACTCAGGTCTCCAGCATTGCAGGCAAATTCTTCACCACTGAGCCCCCAGGGTTCCTTGGTGCTGATTAATGCTCTCTAAATAACGCTTGGTTCATTCATTTGAAATGTATTTATTCAGTCCCTTCTAAGGATAAGGCATTCATTTCTTTGAGAACAGATTTTTCCTTCCAGTACAGATATGATCATGTATGAATGTGAGAGTTGGACTATAAAGAAAGCTGAGCACCAACGAATTGATGCTTTTGAACTGTGGGGTTGGAGAAGACTAGAGTGCCTTGGGCTTCAAGGAGATCCAACCAGTCCATCCTAAAGGAGATCTATTCTGAATGCTCATTGGAAGGACTGATGTTGAAGCTGAAACTCCAACACTTTGGCCACCTGATGTGAAGAGCTGGCTCATTGGAAAAGACCCTGATGCTGGGAAAGATTGAAGGTGGGAGGAGAAGGGGACAACAGAGGATGAGATGGTGGGATGGCATCATGGACTCAATGGACATGAGTTTGGGTAAACTCCAGGAGTTGGTGATGGACAGGGAGGCCTGGCGTGCTGCAGTCCATGGAATGGCAAAGAGTCAGACAGGACTGAGAGACTGAACTGAACTGAACAGATATTTACTTTAACTTTCAACATAATTTATATGGCATAATTTTAAATGTGTAGGCATAATACTTTACATTTGAATTAAAACAAAACAAAACACCACAAAGCAGGTGGTGCAGGAGGGTCGGTGAAAGAGGGTGCAGACGCGTACCCCCTGGCCGACTCCCTGCGGGAGTCACCACCGGATTGTGCTTCCAGACTCACAGGCCTGAAAACAGGTCTGGAAGGCTCATTCTGGTCTGGCTCTGGAAGACAGCGTTCCCTAGAGCTCAGGCAGTCCTGGGCTCCTAGAGTGAGGCTGGTGGGAGGCTCCCATTGTGGGTGGATGGAGGGAGGCCTGTGGGGTTGGCGGGGAGGGCAGGGTAGGGGGTTTTGTGAGGGACAGGCCCAGGGGCCTGGGCTCTGGGCTGAAGGCTTCATCACAGGCACCCAGACACTGGGCCTTCCGAGAGGCACCTGGTGAACCCTCACCTCTTCCTTTCTGCCCCACCACTCCGTGTGCCACCTGAAGTAGCAGTCTGAGAACCCTGACAGTTGATTATGCAGTACTGGGGCTAGGAGGGTGGGAGTTAACGCTCTACCTTGCTCAACATAACATTAAAATGAAAGTATCCCTCAGTGGTGTCCAAAGCTTTTCGACCCTGTGGTCTATACAGTTGATGGAATTCTCCAGGCCAGAATACTGGAGTGGGTAGCCATTCCCTTCTCCAGGGGATCTTCCTAACCCAGGGACAGAACCCAAGTCTCCCACATTGCAGGCGATTCTTTACCAGCTGAGCCACAAGGGAAATATATAACATTAAAAATGCCCCACAATTTTTGTAAAACCAAACAAAGGAATCCTCTCCTCCTGTCCCCCCCCCACCCCACCCCTGCCCCCCACCTTGCCAGGAGATAAAATCAATAATCTCCAAACTCTAAAATCTGTGACTCCTTGAGCTAAAGTTGATCCTAGAACTTGCTGGGCAGAAGTTGCTATGTGAATTAATCTCTTAGTGTGATTGCCTTGACCATCCCCTAAGGTCTGTTTATTTTTCTTTAAAGGGCAGTGATAAATGATGAAAGGGTTTGGGCATCTCCTGCTTGTCCTGCTTTCTTTTGATTTGTTTTCCTTGCTCTTTAGTGACCAAGTTTGATTTAAGCATGAGGCTTTTGGGAAAGATGATTTCAAAATGGGTGATATTCTTCTGGATCCTGGGAAGATTCAGTTTCTGGTGCCCATTCCTTGGTTCTGCTTCTCTTTAGATGTTGGAGTTGAAACTTGCAGAAATAGAAAATATGGTTAATAGTGATCATGTGTCATGTGTTGATTAATGCTGGACACAAAGATGTCTTTGGATGTGCTAGTAGTTTTTAAGAACTTGAAAGTGGGGTTGGAAGGAACAGAGTGTAGGAAACAGTAATAGATTTATTTCAACATCCTCTTCAGCAGAACCTGATATACTCTTTAGTTTTCTAGGGTGACAGGTTTGTCCCTGACATATCCTGGCAAGCTCTGGGCAGGGAGAGGTCTGCTCTAGAACTACAAGAATCTGAGAGTCCTTGGAATTTCCTTATCATTTCAGATTGAGAACTGAAGGTTTCTGAGCAGACCATATCTACTATTTAGGGGTTGCTTTCTTTTACCTTTCCTTTTGGTTGTTTGTCCTTCTTGATTCGAAACGGTACTGAAATAGTTCCTAGAATACATTTTTTAGAAAGTAGTTTTGAATAATGGTTAACTTTTCTGAAAAAGTGAAAGTGTCAGTTGCTCAGTCCCGTCTGACTCTGCCAGTTATGAACTGTATTCTCCCTGCCAGGCTTCTCTGTCCATGGACCTTTCTGGGCAAGAATGCTGGAGTGGGGTGCCATGCCTTCCTCCAGAAGATCTTTCCGATGCAGGGATCTAATCCGGGTCTCCTGCATTGCAGGTAGATTCTTTACCTTCTGAGCCACTAGGGAAGCTCAGAATAATTCTGCAGCCACAAATTTGGAAACCCTGGCTTCACAATTACATTTTCCACTTTTATGTAGAATCGATAATTATACATGGGTACTTGCTGTCATCTGACCCTTATATGTCTCTCTCCCTTTGTAAAAACTTTTAAATTTAATTATATTAACTCAAATCTTAAATATTATGTTGGTAAGCATGATGTTTTTTCCAGGATAGTCCCCAACTTACGGTTTATTTCTTCCTTACAAGTTTATTTATTAAAACATATATGTTTGGAATTTATAAAGCACTTTTCCAAAAGAAATATTATGAAATTGTTAGTTTTCCACACAACTATTTTCATCCATAATGTGTCTGAAATATTGTATATATATATATTGCAAAGTAAAGATAAAAAAATTACTGAAATTTTAGCAAATAAGACTAAATATGTGAAGGCTGAAAAAGAAACCAATTTTATGTTAATTTCTAGATGTTATGAAAAAGAATTTTCATTATTACATAATTTTTAAAACTTTAGAGGAATATTTGAAAGGGTTTTCAGGATCTCAGCTAGTACCAGGGCAATTCTTTGGCTTTATATACAAATTTAAGAGAGGGAGTATGACAAGAATGGGCAAAATAATTGCTGTTGAGCATTGCTAAGGATATACATCAAGTATTAGGGATGGGGCTGCTATGGACTCAATTTTACACCCCCTTCCCCCCAAGTTTGTATGTTGAAGCTCCAGCCCCCAATATGATGGTATTTAGAGATGGAGTCTTTTGGAGGTAGTTAGGTTTAGATAAGTGATGAGGATGGGGTCTTCATGATGGGATTAGGGCCTTTATAAGATGATGAAGAGACTCCAGAGCTTTGTGTCCTCATGTGATGATAATGTGAGAAGGGAGCTATCTGAAAACTAGGAAGAGGGCCCTTACCCGAAACTGAATTGTCCAGCACCTTGACCTTGGACTTCCCAGCTTCCATATCTGTGAGAAATAAATGTCTGTTGTGTAAGCCACTCAGCCTGTGCTCTTTTGTCATAGTGGCATGAAAGGTCTAATACAATACCCTGGCCAGTTTATGGACTTATGTGATCTTTTCCAGAGGTGAAAAATGTGGATTGTAGCATGGCTCCAGGGTTTAGTTTTTATAATATGGTCAAAGGTAAGGACAAGTGTACTATAAAGTTGAAGGTAGGAGAGAGAAAATGATTTATACCAGATTTGGAGTCCAAGGGAGGGAAAAAGTCAAGAAGAGCTAATCTTAGGAGGGAGTAGAGTCTTGGGAGAACTGGAGGCTGGTTATTGGATGCTCATGTCTGGGTCAGCTTGGTTTTGAGGAGATTAAGTCTGTTAAATTATATAGCATTGTCAACAAATGTGACTTTTGTGTGAGATCCAGATTTGGAATTTGAAGCTTTATGTTTTTTTTTTCCCCCTAGGTAATATTCAAGGATTTTCATTTTCATTATTTTTTTATGTTAGAATATTATGAAAAATTTTCAAGATCTCATAATAGGATACTATTCTTTGTTTAATAAGTATTCCCATGCTTTGGTTTCTTTCTCTGAATAATTTTCATATTTGGTGCTTAAATAAGGCATCACAGAGTCTTGTGAAGTTGTCTAATAAACTAGCCTTAATTAATTTAACAAACTAGCTTATTTGTATTAAAAGAAAAAAAGTTCAAAAAGAGGGACTATATATTGCAGTAAAACACAAATATGTTGAATTTAGGGCAAGATGTTGCTGAAGCACATTTCTCCCACATCTGCACTCCGATTTTGAAAGAGAGTGGATGTGGATGCGTTTTCAGACTTTTTCTAACATTTTACAGATGTTTCCAAATGTCTTTTCACTACTGTAACACTGGAATGCATTTCTCTGTTGGTCTCCTGAGGTTCCTTTAAGGATCAAGTGAGATAAACCTCTTGTAAGCACCTTGTAATCAGGTTCCATGCATGTGTTAATTCTTCTCTGCCTTGTACTTAGATACAATGGCTGTACTCAAAGAAATGTATCAAGGGCAGCTTCCAGGACTGGACTCCAGCTCAGCACTTTTCCCCACTACACTCTTGGGCTTACTTCTTAGTGAATGCTAAATGCATGTGGCAGGATCCTGACCCCAAATCATTACAATGGATAGACTGTGCGCGCAGAGCTTAAACTATACGTGTGCTTGCTGCAACATGATGGATATAACTGCTTGCTGAGAATTTGATTTATTTTCCAATAGTTTAGCATCCCTCTGCTTTTATCTGATATGACTATTTTACAAGCGTGTGTACCAAGCATGGCTTCAAAATTGCAGGTTATGAAATACAGAAAATGGAACAATTGCCGTACATAGCAGAAATCTTCCTGTTCAGTCTGTGTGCTGTATATTTTAAAGTAAGATGGACTGCTGAATACGGATGGGGGCTTACTTTGGGCTTCATCATTTTTTTTCCCCTACAGGTAAAAGGAAATGCAAGACTTTCTTCTTCATTTTCAACTTCATATTGTTAGTTGGTTTTTCACAGGCTGGTTTGTGATGATGGGTTTTTGCCTTATCATTTGTTGGCATAATAAAAATGACATGATGATGGGGAAGAGAGTAGTTCCCCTGAGGATGGAACAGTGCAGCTGATACTAGTGATGAAAACACAGCAGGCTGATGTGAATGCCTCCCCCTTTCACGTTTCACCTCAACCCAAGTCTCTATTTTTTCAATAATATGCTTGCTCGCTGAAAAATGCCCATCAGAAACTCACTGCTGTTAATGTGCATGCATATGTTGGTGTGTAGAATAGACTGGCTAGTAGACAGTGTATGTCTTTGCTCGGTTGTGTCCGACTCTTTGCGAAACCATGGACTGTAATCCGCACTGTGCCCCCCACTTGCCTCAACCCTGCTTCTCTGTCCATGGAATTTTCCAGGCAAGAACACTGGAGCAGGTTGCTGTTTCCTTTTCCAGGGGATCTTCTCAACCCAGGGATCAAAGCCAAGGCTCCTGCCACGTCTCTCCTGCATTGCAGGCGGATTCTTTACTGCTGAGCCACCGGGGAAGCCTGTATCGCTTACGTACCAGCACAGGAACATAATTCCTAGAATGACAGCTTGCTTTCTTGGAGGGTATATTCATTTCAGCTTTCTTACCTGAAATATCTGTTCTTACCCCTGGTCAAAATTGACTCCGGGTTGTGAGTAATTGACATCTAAGAACAGAGCAAATCGAGGGCTGGCTTGACTCTGATAGCATCTCTACTCTACTGGAGGTTTCCTTTAGCCCAGCTATGCGGAAGGGATTGCAAGGCAGTGTGGAACCTTGATTGTCATCATTCCAAGCAGACTTAGGCAGAAGTCAAGTGTAACAGACCTGGGAAGCTTGTGCTCACGTAGCTGAGAGAGGGCATGTTAATGGGACATGGTGATGAACTGTGCACCTGTTCACTGAGTGTATCCGGGATGTGGTGTCAGTCACCTGGGACCTTCACCCGGACTAAGCATTCACCAGTGTGTTACAATGCTTGCTGAAAACCCAGATTCAGGCCTCATGAATAACTACTGCACCTTCATTGTTTGACAGCATCCTGTTGACTTACGTCCCTTATATATGCCTTGGCATTCCTGAGGGTTTCCATTTTGGGGACATTTTGAATGATGTGTCTCTTTCCATTGATCCACTGTTTATCTTGGATGATTGATTATTTTAAGTAAGTTAGGTACTTAAAAACAAAGAATTTAGCAATTATCTCAGGAAAGCAGATGGTTTTCTATTTCTTCTTGATAATAGTTTCTTAAATGACTTTCCATACAGGATAAATACCTAAAATGTAGCATTTTTATAAATACCTAAATGAACATTTACTATATTTCAGGCATGGTGCTAAGCACTCTACGTGGTCCTCCTAACACTTCTGTGAGGTAGATGCAGTAGTTATCTCCGTTTCCTAGAAGGGAAACTAAGGTATGGAGAGGCTAAGTGACCTGTCTGGGTCACACAGCTGCCAGGGGTGGAGAGGGATTTAAATCGAAGCATTATCATCATGGAATTGGAGGTCTTTAATTTTTAAATTACTTTTAGTGGAGTATAGTTGCTTTATAGTGTTGTGTTAGTTTCTGCTATACAGCAGAGTGAATCAACTGTACATATACATATATCCCCTCTTTTTTGAATTTCCTTCCCACTTAGGTCACCTGGAGTCTGAGTTCTTAACCTCAGCTCAATATTCCTTGGCTTGGTATTTATCAGGCACAGGCTTCTTCAGAAGCTATAACTCTAACTGATTTAGGTGTTAGTGACTGGTGGGAAAGAGAAAGTGTAGGTTGGGTGGTTATAGAAAGTCTCTCTCAGGAGATGGTATTTGAGCTTGGACCTTTGAAGGAGCCAACCACGGAAATTTTGTGGGAAGAGCTAACTGCAAAGGCAGAGGCCTTGAGTGTGGATATGTGAGTTTGTTCAAAGATCACAAAGTAGGTCACTATGCCAGTGTGCAGAGTGGAGGGGAAGTGATGAGAGCCAAGAGCTGGGGGATGAGTGGGAGCAGATCACACAGGGTTTTGTGGTATAAAAGTATCTTCAAGAAGGACATGGAAGTGTCCCACCTCTTCTGCCTCCATCCGCAATGGTGCTTTGCAATTGACACAATGCTAACTGCCTATGACCCCTAGACCCTCAGCATCATTCCTCTGTGCCTGGGTCCTTGCTTTGCCAGCCTGGAATATCCTTTCCCACTGTTGGTACCTGGCCAGCTTTTGGTCTTCCTTAGAGACTCAGCCCAAGGGTCATTTTCTATGGTGGAACTTCTCAAATCTCCTGGTCGGGCCCAATTTTTGCCCCTATTCTGAATTTCTCTTGGTCCCCATCTGAATACTTAGCTTGTTTTCATAATTTTTCATTTGCATGCCACACTGAAAGAATGCGAGCTACCTGAGAGCAAGGAGTATGTGGTACTCATCCTTGAATCTCCAGTGCCCAGGCCTGCATGTACCTTACAGAAGGTAATCAATGTGTGTTACACTTACCTGAAAGCAAATTAAAGAAGAATATCACAGGGCAAACTGAAGCATAGAAAATTCTAAGCATAGCATACCATAGAATTTGGAGTTCCTGACTCGGGTGTTGGATTTGTTTGTTATTCTTCTATTCATACTCCATTCTAGGTGTTGGCTGGGGGTTCCTATCTTTTTTACAACAACAGATAATATAATATATTAATAATACTAATCATATGGTTAACACAACATCTGTGTTATCTCATTCAATTCTCACAATAACCCATGGGAAAGGTACTTATGTTTTTCCTTTGGATTATTGAGGAAACTGCAGTTTGAAGAGATCTGGTAATTTCCCCAAGGATGCACAGCTGTTTAGAAGTGACACTGAGATTCAAGCTGAGGTTTGCCTCCCAAGCCGATGCTGTTGACTGTGACAGGATGGTAGCCATTCTGGACAAAAGCTGATTCAATTAGTGTTTTCATCATGCACAGCTGGATAGCTCTGGAGTTCCCTAAGATCACCTGGAGGGTTCAGGAGGAGGCAACAGTATTTAACAGCATCCATCAGAGAACTCTGAAGGGCAAGGATTCTGGCCCCCTGACCACCCCTTCACTGCAGCCAAATCATCATCCTCCTGATTTTCCACACTCTCCAGAATGCCCCCCACTTCCACTTGCCTCTCCACAGTCCCCTTCCTCCTCTGGGGCATTGCTCACTTGTGATTTGAACTTCATGTGGTTATTGCATCGAGATAATAATAATAACTAAAAAGAAGATAAAATTTATAGAATTCTTAATACATACAAGATATTATCTCAGTTAATTCTGCAGTACTTTGGGAGATTGGTACTATGATTATTGGGGGCTTCCCAGGAGGCTCAGTGATAAAGAATTTGCCTGCCAAGCAGGAGACTCGGGTTCAATCCCCGGGCCGGGAAGATCCCCTGGAGAAGGAAATGGCAACCCACTCCAGTATTTTCACTGGGAAATGCTATGGACAGAGGAGCCTGGCAGGCTACAGTCCATGGGGTCACAGAGAGTCAGACACGAGTCAGTGACTAACCAACAGCAACTATGATTATCTCTGTGTTACAGAGGTGGAAAAAATGAACAGAGAGGTTATGGAATAGGAATAAAGGACTACTTATATTTCAGGGTTCACCCCTCGCCAACGCTTCCTTCCCTCCTTCCTTTTCTATCTTTCTCTGCTGAGCACCACTGCCCTTTTCTTCCATTGATAGTCCTCTGATGGCATTTGGGAATTACCTTTTCCACGTTGGGTGCAGTCTTTGTGTAAAACTAATTCTAAACTAATTCTAGGGAACTTCCACCCCTCCTCCAATACTTACACCTCCCCTTCTCACGGCCTGCCCTCCTCCCCCACCACCCGGTCCCCCTTGCCCAGCCAGACAATGACATGGGACCCAACCAGGGCCAATCAGTTTTTCTCTTGAGACATTAAAGTTGAGCAGAATAGCACCTGGATGGAAAAGGAGCTGGAGACGATCTACCCAAGCTGTACCATGTAGGGATACCAATTTGCTGCTTCTGCCTTGATACCTGGAGCAACCTTTATTCTTACACCTTCTGCAGCCATGGTTTTTTTTTTTAGCTACTTTTTCAATTCTGTGAGCTGATTTGATAAATCCCCTCTTTGGTTAAGCAGGTCAGAGTGAATTTCAATAGTTTGTAGAGGAAGAATCCTATCGGATACAACTAATAACACTGACATTCACCCCATATTGTGTGACAGACCTTCCAAGATCACTTTGAGAATTCCTAAAATAACTCTTCCTTCACTGACTGCCTAAGATTCCTAGAATTTTCACCGTCATTATCAACTCTGTTTTCTATCAACTTAGGTTTTAGCTCTCTTAATAACTATTTAACAAATATATCATTGGAGCCTTATCTTTTGGTTCTTTCTTATTCAATACAGTGGTTGACATGGGGGGCCATCCCCCACTGAGTGTGGGACCTAAAATCTTTCATCTTTAAGGAGATGTAACATCTGGGGCAAACTGCAGTGTTCATTTCTGCCTACCTCAATTTTATAAAGTGATTAATCTGGATTACCAGTTGATTTTTTGATTTTTGCTCTAGTGCTGCTGACTTGCTTTTGACATGACTGGTTTCAGGTGTTTATTCTGTAGTTTTGAATTTAAAATTCTGCTAGTTATTGGTATATCCAAACTTGCCTGTGGTCTTGTTGATTGACCCACCATCAATAAAGAGGGGATTTATGTTAAAAGAATGTTAGACTTAGCTAATCACCAAAGACAACTTATAAGAGATAAGAAAGTAGCAATAAAAAACCCTACTCTGCAGCCTCAGGATAAGCAAGGGTGGCTGGAAGATGAGGAATAGTCATTTCACTTGACTTTCTGGGAAAGATGGTAGGCTTTGGGGCTGGTGTTGGATTGTGCTCCTCAACAAGGAATGCTCATTCTCCTATAACACTGTTTCCTTCCCCCATTTACCACCCAGTTCTGCATATCATCCGAAACACCGGTTATGGAGCATTTGACAAGTTCTAGGGTCAGTTGGAAGTCAGCAAATGCTTGTTGGTGAACTGACTGTCTCCCTTCACTCATCTCCCCATAGTGGATTATTGTCTTTGGATGTCCAGTACCTCCTCACTCTTTTTCTGGTAACAACAACTTGATTTCATTTGGGAGCATTTCTCTACGATCCACAGTTTATGTGGTTTTTAGTCTATAACTTCAGTGTCAGCTCCTGGGTGGGCACGTGGTCAAGTCATGTTATCCTCTGAGGTAACAGCAATGAAATACCATTAAGATCCTTAATAGAATTTCATTAAGATCTTCTTTGAAACTTAAGCTTTCTTAAGATTTCCTTTGAAACTTTTGGGAAGAGACTCTCCATCCAGTAGATCTTGTGAGATAATAGAAACTGCTGTGGAGCTGCTGGCAGCCTTCTTGCCATGCAGTGGGGAGATAGGGTTCGAGGCATCTTTCTGGTAGGTGCTCCACAAGGTTGGAGCACCTGAACCCAGCCTTGACAGTCCAGAGCTTGAACTTTCCATCGATACAAATCAATGTCTTTCCTCTTTGCCTTCATTTTGGTTTCTAACAGATCTAACCACCATCAGCTCTGATTAGCTCCAGGCTCATTGCACTCTGCAGAGTAGAGAGCCAGTAAATTTCAGAGACAGGAACTCTCTCAGCCTCCAAAGTGCTTCTTGTGTTTTTCACTAGGCAGCGCCAGTGGAGAATTGTCAGAAAAAGGGTATGATGACTTCTCTGTCAACTTGAACTCAAATAGAAAAGGTCTGTGCAGGTGATCAAGGCAAAAGCCCCTGCAGAAATGTCCCCATGGTATGGGAGGAGCTTCATGGCTAGGATTATGATAGCAGAGGAATACCTAGATTGTCAACCACAGTTATGTGAAAAAAAGAAAAACACTCCTTTCCTCTTCTTCCCACTTCTTCTTCTTTTTAATCTTGCTAATATTAACTGGGCAAAGAAACTTTCAGAACAAATTTTTTCCCACCAAACAATAGGCATCAGAGTTATAGTATCTGATACTTTTATTTGGTGTGAGTGTAGGAATAACTGAGAGCTGGCCTAGGAAAAGGGGTTGCCCCTTTTCAGTTATTACTAATAACACCTTCAGTTTTTCCTTGATGGAATCTCCCAGATCCATGACTAAAATGTGGACAAGCTTCCTTGGAACCAGGGTCATGGAGTCCATCAGAGTAAGTGCTCTGGAACATGGTATGATGTCATTTGTCCCAAGGAATCAACTTGTCACAAACCTAAATTCTTTGCTGGTTAACTAAAGTGACAGGCAGCAGAACATTTGTCTGTAGCCACTTGATTTTCTCTGGACTCACAGCATCAAAGAAGCAGAGCAAAGGTGGTCTGATTGAAGGTTGAATCACATACAGAGGGTCTAAAGACTGGGTGGAAATGAAGATGGAATAAGAAAACAGAGAAGCCTTGGTATCCTGGTGTACAGAGCCAGAGGCACTGACTGTGAGGCGGAATGGAAGACATCAAGGATATTGCTGATGAGAGAAGATAGTGGAGAAGGTGGGAAAGTTCCAGGGAAATAAGACTTGACTTACTTTCAGAATTCCTCCAGTGCTGAGAGTTGACTGGTTACAGTCAGTCTGAAACCTTGGTGACGTTTAAAATGAACCGCATTTGTGGCTTTCCTAGGGGAGAAAGAAATGGGAGAGCACACTGTCCTTTGGAGTTGCCTTAGGAAACTTCATGATATATTTAAAGTGGAAAGACATTCAGATTTGAAGATAAGGCAGAATCAAGTGGCATGTTTCATATGCCATGATTTCCCTTCAGTTATTAACTCACTACACTTCTGCCTATTAACTTTGCCTGTTTCTTTGCCAGATGTGATGTGTACAAATTTGCAGAAATTTGTTTGCTATGATTCAAAATTATTGGATTTTGGGGATCCATTTGAGTTTCTGTAGGTTCTTGCTTTAGGTGGAAGAGCGTAGTTCTAAAGTAGCAACAAAGCACTGTGTAGAGGACCTGCTTCTGTTTACCATTTCATGCAAATAGGTGATGTATGGAATTAGAATGAATTTTGTGATTGGGATGAACTGAATCTGAGGACTGATTTCACCTATACTCATGGTAACTTGGATATCTCAGTGTCTCAGTTTCCTCATCTGTAAGGCAGGGATAATGATGCTTTTTTTCCAGGAGTGTTTTAAAGATTAAATGAGATGATGTATGTGTAAATTGAGTGTCCCCAATGAGGCTGCAATCTCACAGATACTGTTATGTGAATGGTGGCCCCTGGAGTTGTGCAGTGAGACTGTCTGGTTCCTACCCCCTCCGGTTATCTGAGACCTGCCTCAACTTTAAGGTAAATGAAAGCAACATGAGCTACCACCCTTTGGACTGAAGCAAGACCCATACCTTTCTCAAATTTCCAAGAATTCTCTGGGAGTGGGGTTGGTGGGGACTTATATTTGCCTGATTGTCTCTTGTGTTCAACTCTGGTTTCTGCTAAGACTTTGTTTGCCATCTTGGTTTCCTTAGCTGCCGCTGCAAATGTAGTCCCTGATTTTCCAGTCTTTTAAGACAGTATCAGAAGACCTGTTTTACTGAAGACTTGGATAACGGAGGAGAGACACAGCATGGAATAAAAAATACATTTAAAATGAAATATTTATTTTTACTTTTCTTAAACTCCCTGCCCATTCTGGCCCCAGAGGATTCTCATTTGCTGTCTTGCTTCTTCAAGTCTGGCAGCCCCTCAGATCATCCACTCCCACAGTTCCTTCCACCTGCTTTCAGATCCTCTTGTTTCCAGGTCATCTAAAACCCCATATCTGCCACTGGAAACAGAAACATTCTCTTAATTGATTATGTTGGGCATTTAACACTACCATTTCACATTAGGTTCTGGAGTTCACCTTTGTTGAATCTAAAAATGCACTTAGGAATCTATCCTGGCATAAATTCTGCCCCTCCGCTACTATGTGAAAGTGCTATAGTAATTTCTAAAACAATAATTATTCCTCTTCTCAATACAAGTGCAAAATACTGTCTGCAATAGGTGTTCAGCAAATTGGGAGTTAAATATAGAATGAAAATAATTATATGAAAGAAAAAAGACAGACATGGAGTTTGTCTCTGATCCATAGAGTATGTGGCTCCCATTCTTACACTAAGGAAAGATTGCTAGATTCTGGAGTTTGCAAAGACATGTTCACTTAGCAACCAGGCACTGTCCCAGACACCTCATAAACAGAATGTTCTCTAATATGTGTTCACCTAGCTTGAGTTTGTGTCTTTGTGTGAGTTATTCATGGCACAGATAATATTCAGCTTACTACCCCAAAAGTGATACAAGAGGGAAGAAATATTAACAAATAAGGAACATTCTGTTAGCATTCTGAATGAATTACAGATATATAAAGACCAACTAAGTCTACAATTGGTCTGAACATGCTCTTTTCCCAAGGTGGACTCCATCCCCTCCTTTTCTCAAATTTGGCTTCTCAGTGAGGAATCCTCATTTCTGACTTCATATCCTCTGCTCCACCCCCAGTTTCCCCCTCTTTCCTCTTTTTTTCTTTATTTTTCTTTAATGCAGTTATCACCATTTGTAGACTCTTTCTTAATTTATGGGATTCTCTGGTGGCTCAGTGGAAAGAATCCTCCTGCCAAGTAGGACAAGCAGGTTTGTTCCCTGGGTCAGGAAGATGCCCTGGAGAAGGAAATAGCAACCCAATCCAGTGTTCTTGCTTGGGAAGTTCAATGGACTGAGGAGCCTGGAGGGCGATAGATAGTTCCTGGGGTTGCAAAGAGTTGAACACGACTTAGTAACTAAAACAACAATGAACAATTTTTATTTATGTTTCCCTTTTTTTCTCTCTATTCCCGTACTAGAATACAAGTCCCACATGGGGTATGATTTTAGTCTGTCTTATTCATCCTGTGCCCCAGGGCCTAGCAGATAGCCAGGTACATTGTAGACTTTGTACGTATTTGTTGAATGTTTATTGACTGAGAGACTGGATATGAGGCAATGTCCTATTTTCTTTTATGCTGCTTTATTTAATTTATTTTTTTACAGAGAACTTTCATGTACATTACCTTGCTTAGCCTCTCATCAACTTGGGGGGCAGACAGGGAATGCAGGCTGACATGGTAATGTGAGTTCTCTGGGTAACCTAGCTTTATAGGTAGTGAACCTGGGCACTTGAGTCCTTCTCTAATGACTCCAAATTCAGTGTCCTCCCGGTTACCTATACCCAGCAGCCACAAACGAGTGTTGTTTGCATAAAACCGAGCAAATATTTTGGGGTAGAAAGAGTGATGGAATGTTCTGAGCTAAGTATCCCATAGCATCTCTGTTTTCTCATTATCCTAGTCTGAAATGCTTGGCTGAAAGGGTCTTGCCTGCCAAAGTGAGGACAGGTACCATATATATCGTAATGGTACCACACCAGCTGCAGTCTCAAGAGTTGGGGCTCCGTGCCAGATTTAACCAAACCAGACCAGACTCACTGTAAGCCTCTCATGTACAAGTCTTAACTTATCCAACAGCCCTGGCTGGGGGTGGGGGTGGGCCACAGAAGAGAGCAGAGCCCTGAGGGTGGATGGGCTGGAGGCTCACTATCATAGTAACAAAAACTCACATTTGTCATGAGATTTACAGTCACTACATTTCTTTAACATTTAACATCAAATTTGATTTAAAACACTTCAAAAGGAAGTCTCTCATTAAAAGGTGACAGACATGAATTTATCTGCTTTACAGACGAGGAAAGCTGAGGCCTGGACAGATTGTGCAATTAGTTTAATGTTAGACTATTCCTAAGGAACAGAATTGAATTTTCAGCTGAGGATTTTTCAAGCTAAGATTGATGGGTTCTTCTTTTTATTACAAAGAGTGTTTCTCAAAGTGTCGCATGAACAAGAGTCACACTGAGAGTTCAAATAGCCCCAGACATTCTGATTCAGTAGGTGTGGGATGACATCTATGTATGTGTGTTTCTGACAAGCTCTCAAGTGATACTGAGGCTGCTGGCTACATGTTGAATAGTGCTGACATAGAGGTTCGAGCACATGTTACAAAAATTTATGGTGACTTTACGATTTCCTGTGCGATTGAGCTTCCCTTTGGTCACCTCCCTCACGGTCACCTCCGCCGTCCTGCATATTACACATCTGACGTCATTTCCTGCTACTCGCCCCTTGCTTATTTCATTCCCGCTTCCCTGGCCTCCTTGCTGGTTTGAGCACTCTGGGCACACTCCCACCTCAGGGTCTTTGCACTTGCTTTCCCTTCTGCATGGAATGTTTGATTTTTTGCAAGTGAATAAGATTTGTTAAACAGAAGGAAAGTACCAAGCTGTCAGCATAGACACTGAAAGGAGGTAGAGAGTTCCCCAGAGGTGGGACTTACAGCATATCCTTACCAGTATCAATCCATACAGTTTTGGTTGGCTCCTGTCCTTAGAATATGTCATTTCTAACCAATCAGTTTAAAGGTCAAAATGTTTTACTTAGCATCTTTATGGCTTTTCTTGATCCTCTGCCTGGGATGTTTTTATTCCTGGATAGCCACATGGCTCACAGCTTCTCTTCCTCAGCCTCTTAGATGTTGCCTTTGCGGTGATGCCTTCTTGACCACCCCTACCTCTAGTGTTCTGTCTCTGGACCTTTCCGTGGTATTTATCACTTTCTAAAATGTCAGATCATTGCTCATTTAATTTGTTCATTGTCAGTCTACCACTCTGGAGTGTAAACTGAAGATGGATCTTTGCCTTTTTACTAAGGTGTTCACCAGCACCTAGGAAAGGATGTAACGAGGGAGCTGAATCAAGGGCTCTGCCGTCTTGTAAACCCAGATTTTCTTTTTTTAAAAAAAACTTTTTATTTTGTGTTGGGATATAGCCAATTAACTAACAATGTTGTGATAGTTTCTTCTGAATGAACAGCAAAGGGACTCAGCCATACCTGTGTATGTATCCATTCTCCCCCAGACTCCTCTCCCATCCAGTCTGCCACATAACACTGAGCGGAGTTCTCTGTGCTCTACAGTAAACCTAGATTTTCTTACAAAAAAGAGGAAAATTTCACATCTATTGAGCCCTAGCGCTCTAGAGTCCATGCTCTGCAACAGGAGAACTCTCACACCATGGGCTGCAGCTGGAGAAAAGCTCACATGCCTCTGTGAAGAGCCCACACACTGCAGCGAAGACCCCTGAGCAGCCCCCAACTCCAAAACATAAATAAATAAATAAATAAAAGGAAAAATTTTTTTATTAGGTGACAAAAGAAGAATGTGTTTTAAAATCTTTAGTATTGGGTTGGCCAAAAAGTTCATTCTGGTTTTTCATAAGATGTTAGGGGAAAACTGGAATGAACTTTTCGGCTAACCCAGTGTATTTACTTAAATTTGAGAAACTTAAAAATTACAGAAAAGCACAAGGAAATAATCATCCACAATTAACAACTGTTGCCATTTTGTCAGGAATGGCAGTACTTCAATACTTAATACAGTGAATAAAGCCCCACAAAGCTCACAGCTCAAATGCTTTCTGTCTGCCTCACCCTGTCTTTGTCCCCTTCCCAGCTCCCTAGAAACAACTTCTATCATGAATGTCCAGTGCTGTCTTTAAGTCAGTGGCAATAGATCTGTCTATATGTGGCCATATGCATCTCAAAAATCTCAACTTGAAAAAAAGAAAGTTGCAGTGTGAATTTCTACAGTATAATGTCTTTAACTGAAGCCCACATCCACAAAGCAGTGCTATATATTGTTCATCCATTCAATAAGAACTTTAAGTAAAAGAGAGCACTTGGAGAGTTTCAGGAAAATCAGTGCTATTTAAGAATCACTCTCCATAAAGGAAATCTTTATAAAAGAGGAGGGAATAACAATCTAATACTGTTTAAGATAATGTCAATTTCATTTTACATATTCTCTTCACTTTGCAAAGATTTTTAAAAACATTATAGTGATAAGATTTAGAGAAATACTAACATAAGTAGGTTTGATTTTACTCATTGAATAATCATACAATTGAAAAGAAGCTCTTGGAATGAATAGTATACATGATTGATTAGTGATGGGTTTCATTCATTCTTGGTGTATGGTAGTTGGGGATAAACTTTTTCATACTCTGTTTGTTGGCAGAACTCTATTTAGCAAATCTTTGGTTTTGGCAACTATATAAATTGGCAATTACATGCACTTTAAGCAGAGGAATATTGTGCTGAATTAAATTGAACAGTGGTTTGGGTTGAACTTAGTTCATACTAGCAAGTCTTTTGCTTATTAAATCTGTGCAATAGCTATAAAATCCTTACATTATCTGAAGTTTTACAAAACAATCTCATTATCAGATGGTTTCTCAGAGTGTGAAGAGAATAAGATATTAAAATATATTTAAATCATGAATCATATTTGATAGCACATGTTCTTTTCTCCCTGCTTCGTTTATGCACAGGGCTCATTTTTGGGCAGTGCCTCTCAGAGCTTCTGTCTGTGTGCCCCTCATGTCAGGGGAAGGGTGAAAATGGTTCAGGGCTGCTGGGGCTCTGCTCAAAGCCGCCTCCTGCAGTGGGAAATGTTTTGAATGTTCACATTTTTCTTTGAATTTCATAAGTTTGTATTTTATTCTGAAATATTTTCTTTTAAAAATATATATTTATTTAACTTTACTTACAAATTAAGCTACTTCATATTTTTGATCCCCAAATCTTGAAGCAAAATTGGTACTTCAGAGAAGATGGACCCTATTTATTTTGGCATTTTATGACTTTCCCTAGGTCAAGGTGAACACAACTGTGATAAACATAACTATAAGGTATTATGTTAGATTTGTGGGAAAAATATATTTTCACTGCTTCATTGGGTTAATATTTCTTATATTTATCTTACAACAAAGTTTTTTTCCTCTATGGCTTGGTTTGTCCATTTATAAAATGGCATGAGAAAATTGCTGTGAGTTCTTCAGATTAAGGTAATCATGTAGGAAGTTACATGGGCAATAGCCAGCATTTACTGAGGTTTGATCATATGTCAGGTACTGTTCAATGTCCTGCCTGTGGATTATTTTTTTTAGTTCTTACAACTAATGTATGAGGCTTTTTATCATATCCATGTTTAGATTAAGAGCCCACTGTGCTTGTAAATTAGGAGACCATTTCCCTGCAGTTAAAAATTTCTCAGAAAATCTCATAATTAAAAGCAAATAAGTTCCAGAAACCCTAAATATTATACAATATGGGAGAGTCACTGTGACAATATAACATATATCTTGAGAAGTGTTACAGTGGGAAAGAAAGCAAAATAATTCTCTTTAATTGTATTTAATAAATAATTTTCTAAAATATTTTAATCAAGGGGCCTCTTCCTCCTGTCTCCTCTTGCAGAAAAGTTTATTACTATCCCTCAGAAGTGTCATTCTTGGAGCAAACTTGGAGAATCAGCTTAAACAGCCCCATGGCTGTGGGAAGGGACACGGGACTCTGTGGTTGTGGACAGGAATTCTCAATTCTGATGATCTGAAAACTGAAGAAGCAGTTTGCTAGATAATTGGTACAGCTCTTTGGAGAGAACTATGGTTAACTCAACACAGATGACAATCTATCCATAGAGTGATAATAGCTGAGAATTAGTAAAGATTGTTCAGTTTAATCCAGTACAGGTTGAGCACTTTCTGTGTGCCCAGTGCTGGTCTAGATGTTTGGGACACGACAGTGAGTAAAACAGACATGTATCCCTGTCTTTATGGAGAATATAAATAGTACATAAAATAATCAAGTAAATTATCTGCTGTATAAAAAAGTCAGTTATTCCATACCCACATTTCAAGATTTCTGATAGAATGCTTCAAGAATGCTCTGTTAAGTGAGAGCTGAGTCATCTCAAAGGCAAGGCAACGAGAAGATCCATTTTGGGCACAAGCAGTAAGGACACTCACTGGAGAGTTATGAAACAGTGATAAACGGAAAACAAGCTGATCTGCTTGTAGTCACCATGCGAGAGTGCATACTCACAGTCTCAGTTGTGTCCGACCCTTTGTGATATGGACTGTAGCCTGCCAGGCTCCTTTATCCATGGGATTTGCCAGGAAAGAATACTGGAGTGGGTTGCCATCTCCTCCTTCACGGGATCTTCCTGACCCAGGGATGGAACCCAATTCTCTTGTGTCTCTTTCATTGGCAGGAGGACTCTTTACCGCTGCATCACCTGGGAAGCCCAAATAAATGTGGTCTACTTATAAAGTAGAATACTATATAACAGTGGAAATGAATCAACAATTGCATGGATTGGTACTTTTAAACAATGTCAGTGACAGAATATTCTTTCCTGGAGAAATCTGTTTTGTTTAAGTCTAAACAGTTATCATGGTTATTGTTGATTTTTAATATATATGTAAGCTTCATGACACCACCCTTATGGCAGAAAGTAAAGAGGAACTAAAAAGTATCTTGATGAAAGTGAAAGAGGAGAGTGAAAAAGTTGGCTTAAAGCTCAACATTCAGAAAACTAAGATCATGGCATCTGGTCCCATCACTTCATGGCAAATAGATGGGGAAACAATGGAAACAATGGCTGACTTTATTTTTCTGGGCTCCAAAATCACTGCAGATGGTGATTGCAGCCATGAAATTAAAAGATGCTTACTCCTTGGAAGGAAAGTTATGACTAACCTAGATAGTATATCAAAAAGCAGAAACATTACTTTGCCAGCAAAGGTCTGTCTAGTCAAGGCTATGGTTTGTCCAGTAGTCATGTATGGATATGAGAGTTAGACTTTGAAGAAGGCTGAGTGCTGAAGAATTGATGCTTTTGAACTGTGGTGTTGGAGAAGACTCTTGAGAGTCCCTTGGAATGCAGGGAGATCTAACCAGTCCATCCTAAAGGAGATCAGTCCTGGGTGTTCATTGGAAGGACTGATGTTGAAGCTGAAACTCCAATACTTTGGCCACCTCATGCGAAGAGTTGACTCATTGGAAAAGACCCTGATGCTGGGAAGGACTGGGGGCAGGAGGAGAAGGGGACGACAGAGGATGAAATGGCTGGATGGCATCACCGACTCAATGGACATGAGTTTGGGTGAACTTTGGGAGTTGGTGATGGACAGGGAGGCCTGGCGTACTGTGATTCATGCGGTTGCAAAGAGTCGTACATGACTGAGCGACTGAACTGAACTGAACTGAAGCTTCAGCTTGGAGTACAGAATGGCAGTCTACTCCAGTGTTCTTGCCTGGGAAGTCCTACAGGGTCGCAAAGAGTCTGACACAACTGAGTACCCAAACACACATACAGGCTCCAAATTATCACATTTTATTACCTGTTTTTTAAGAAACATTATTAAAGAATGTTTCATGTATTCTACATGAAAACTAACACAGATTATAAAGTGTCCTGCCCTGCTCGTCACCTTCTGCCACTCAGGAAATTCAGAATTATTATAATTGGCTTCAGGGGCAGTACAGTTTCTTTTCTCTGGCTTAGTGTATGTGTCTTTGCTTAAGTAGTAGCTTTGACATAAACAATAATAGCCGAATGATTGTAGAGACAAGGAAATAGAATTTGGGTTGTATTAGATTTGTCATTCTATATGACCACTTGTAGATTTCATTTGTATTTGCAATTTAAAACAATGAAACACTGTGTGAATAGTGGAGTATCATATTTTTTGTTTGGCAAGTGAAAATTTTAGTTTACACCTGAGGTATTTTACTACATTTGAATGATACAGTCTTTAAAATAGACATTTGCTTTTAAAAAAGTCTTATTAGTTTTTCTTAAATTGCCATTTGTTCATTTCTGAGGCAGTCATTATATAAGTTTAGGTTTTTCTCTTTTTTCTCCCAAAATACATAAATTTGATGAAAATTATTAAGCCCTTGCTTTTATTCCTTTTTCATAATATAATATTTATTTTTCTTAATTGTCAAATTTAATTAGTAGTATGCATATGGATATGAAGATTGATTAAAATTGTTTACATGTTGATTCTCTTCTGGCCATTGCTAATAAGTTCATAATTATGTCTTAAATTACTTCTGCTATAAGGAGGCGAGAGAAAAATGCCCTGAGTGTCAGACTATGTCACTGGATTTGAAGAAGATTCAGATTCTCTTTTGGTAAGTTAGATTTTTCCCCTGGGTTATCATCTGTGCTGTGACAGTGCTAAGAACTTTTCAACCAGACATCCTTTATTTCACCTAGTCTAACACTATTATTTACTGAATAATAGTGAATCTTAAATTGCCATGCATGGGCATTCTATAGTTGCAGCCAGCTGGGGCTACTCTTCATTGTGGTGTGCGGTAGCGTCTCTTGTTGTGGAGCACAGGCTCTAGATATGCAGGCTTCAGTAATTGCAACACACTGAGCTCAGTCATTGCAGCTCATGGGCTATAGAGTGCGGGCTCAGTAGCTGTGGTGCATGGGCTGGGTTGTTCCAAAGCATGTGGAATCTTCCTGCACCAGGAATAGAACCTGTGTTCCCTGCAGGTGACATTATACAGGAGACAGGGATTAAGACCATCCCCATGGAAAAGAAATGCAAAAAAGCAAAATGGCTATCTGAGGAGGTCTTATAAATAGCTGTGAAAAAAAGAGAAGTGAAAAGCAAAGGGGAAAAGGAAAGATATTCTCATCTGAATGCAGAGTACCAAAGAATAGCAAGGAGAGATAAGAAAGCTTTCTTCAGTGATCAGTGCAAAGAAATAGAGGAAAACAATAGGATGGGAAAGACTAGAGATCTCTTCAAGAAAATTAGAGATACCAAGGGAACATTTCATGCAAAGATGGGCACGATAAAGGACAGAAATGGTATGGATCTAACAGAAGCACAAGATATTAAGAAGAGGTGGCAAGAATACACGGTAGAACTGTACAAAAAAGATCTTCATGACCCAGATAATCACGATGGTGTGATCACTCACCTAGAGCCAAACATTCTGAAAGGTGAAGTCAAGTAGGCCTTAAGAAACATCACTATGAACAAAGCTAGTGGAGGTAATGGAATTCCAGTTGAGCTATTTCAAATCCTAAAAGATGATGCTGTGAAAGTGCTGCACTCAATATACCAGCAAATTTGGAAAACTCAGTAGTGGCCACAGGACTGGAAAAAGTCAGTTTTCATTCCAATCCCAAAGAGAGGTGATGCCAAAGAGTGTTCAAAATACTGCACAATTGCACTCATCTCACACACTAGTAAAGGAATGTTCAAAATTCTCCAAGCCAGGCTTCTGCAGTATGTGAACTTGAACTTCCAGATGTTCAGGCTGGTTTTAGAAAAGGCAGAGGAACCAGAGATCAAATTGCCAACATCCGCTGGATCATCAAAAAAGCAAGAGAGTTCCAGAAAAACCTCTATTTCTGCTTTATTGACTATGCCAAAGCCTTTGACTGGGTGGATCACAATAAACTGTGAAAAATTCTGAAAGAGGTGGGAATACCAGAACACCTGACCTGTCTCTTGAGAAACCTGTATGCAAGTCTGGAAGCAACAGTTAAAACTGGACATGGAACAACAGACTGGTTCCGAATAGGAAAAGGAGTACGTCAAGGCTGTATATTGTCACCCTGCTTATTTAACTTATATGCAGAGTACATCATGAGAAACGCTGGGCTGGAGGAAGCACAAGCTGGAATCAAGATTGCCGGGAGAAATATCAACAACCTCAGCTGTGCAAATGACACCACCCTTATGGCAGAAAGTAAAGAGGAACTAAAAAGTATCTTGATGAAAGTGAAAGAGGAGAGTGAAAAAGTTGGCTTAAAGCTCAACATTCAGAAAACTAAGATCATAGCATCCAGTCCCTTCACTTCATGGCAAATAGATGAGGAAACAGTGGAAACGGTGGCTGACTATTTTCCTGTGCTCCAAAATCACTGCAGATGGTGATTGCAACCATGAAGTTAGAAGATGCTTACTCCTTGGAAGGAAAGTTATGACCAGCCTAGATAGCATATCGAAAAGCAGAAACATTACTTTGCTAACAAAGGTCTGTCTAGTCAAGACTATGGTTTTTCCAGTGATCATGTATGGATGTGATAGTTGGACTATAAAGAAATCTAAGCACTGAAGAACTGATGCTTTTTTAAAAAATTTTTTTAAAAAATTTTCTTTATTGTGTTGGTTTTGCTATACATTGACATGAATCCGCCATGGGTATACATATGCTCCCCCTCCAAAACCCCCCTCCCTCCTCCCTGGGTCATCCCGGTGCACCAGTCCCGAGCATCAAACCTGGGCTGGTGATCGATTTCACATATGATAATTAACATGTTTCAATGCCATTCTCCCATATCATCCCACCCTTGGACTCTTCCACAGAGTCCACGAGACTGTTCTATACATCTGCGTTTCTTTTGCTGTCTCGCATGCAGGGTTCATCGCCGTATTGTTTACAATAGCCAGGACATGGAAGCAACCTAGATGCCCATCAACTGATGAATGGATAAGAAAGCTGTGGTACATATACACAATGGAATATTACTCAACATTAAAAAAAAATTCATTTGAATCAGTTCTACTCAGGTGGATGGAATTTGAGCCTATTATCCAGAGTGAAGTAAGTCAGAAGGAAAAACAAAAATACAGTATGCTAACACATATATATGGAATTTAGAAAGATGGTAATGAGAATTGATGCTTTTAAACTGTGGTGTTGGAGAAAATGCTTGAGAGTCTCTTGGACTGCAAGGAGATCCAACCAGTCCATCCTAAAGGAGATCAGTCCTGGGTGTTCATTGGAAGAACTGATGTTGAAGCTGAAACTCCAATACTTTGGCTACCTCATGCAAAGAGTTGAATCTTTGGAAAAGACCCTAATGCTGTGAAGGATTGGAGGCAGGAGGAGAAGGGGACGACAGAAGATGAAATGCCTAGATGGCATCACTGACTCGCTGGACATGGGTTTGGGTGGACTCCGAGATTTGGTGATGAACAGGGAGGCCTGGCGTGCTGTGATTCATGGGGTTGCAAAGAATCACACGTGAGTGAGCGACGAACTCAACTCAACTCCCTGTAGTTGGAGTCTTATCCACTAAACCACCAGGGAAGTCAGCTTTTTTTTTTTTCTGTTTTTAAGTATATATTTAACATTATTTTTTTGTTTTATTGAGGTATAATTGACCAAACTGTATATATTCAAGGTATACAAAGTGATCAGTTCAGTTCAGTTCAGTTGCTCAGTCGAGTCTGACTTTTTTCAGCCCCCATGAACTGCAGCATTCCAGGCTTCCCAGTCTGTCACCCACTCCTGGAGCTTGCTCAAACTCATGTCCATCGAGTCAGTGAAGCCATCCAACCATCTCATCCTCTGTCGTCCCCTTCTCCTCCTGCCTTCAATCTTTCCCAGCATCAGGGTCTTTTCCAGTGAGTCAGTTCTTCACATCAAGTGGCCAAAGTATTAGAGTTTCAGCTTCAGCTTCAGTCCTTCCAATGAATATTCAGGGCTGATTTCCTTTAGGGTGGACTGGTTGGATATCCTTGCAGTCCAAGGGACTCTCAAGAGTACAGTGTGATATAGTTTCCTGTAAATTCATTGTTAAATGATTACTGCAATCTAGCATTTATTAACCAACCTAATTACTTTTTATTTTTCTTTTCATGTCCCCAGTCCTCTCCCTTTAGGCAACCACCAGTTTTTAGATTCCATATGTAACTGAAATCATACAGTATTTGTCTGTCTCTGTCTGACTTATTTCACATAGCATAATACCTTCTAGGTCCATCCGTATTGCCACAAATGGCAAGATTTTATTCTTTTTTAATGACTGAGTAATGTTCCATTATATATACACATCATTTCTTCTTTATCCATTCCTCTATTGATGGACACTTAGGCTGTTTCCGGCTCTTGGTTACTGTGAATAATGCAGCCCCTTCACCTTTGAATAAGACTATTTTAAACTGCTGAAGGGGACTGCCCTGGCAGTCCAACGATCAAGTCTCCACCCTTCTACTGTAGGGCGCAGTTGATCTTAGTTCGATCCCTGGTTGGGGAACGAAGATACCACATGCTGTGTGGTGCAACAAAAACAAACAAAACAGTTGCAGGCCCTTTTGAGCAGCCCAGGCCGCAGCAGCCATGGGTCCCCTCACTGGGAGGACATGGTCACTAGACTTGGCCCTTTTTGGCTTAATCCCTTTTTTCTTGGTTGGGATGCCCTTTTCTATTCAGTCCATAACTGAGTGAATATTCAACCGGTTCTTCAACAGTCTGACTCCAGCAGCTGAGTTATCTTAGGGGATATGGCATCCCCCTGGTCCTGGATGTCTTTGGTCAGCAAAGAGATTTTTGTTCTGAGAGTGAGGAGTTTTGAATTTTCTCTCATGAATATTTGCGAAGTTTTTGTGAAGCTACTGGGGAACTTGAAATTATTTGAATGTATTGTTTTGGTTTAATAGATGTAAATGGGGTTACACATAAATGCCTTTGTTAGTGTCATATGCTAAGTTGATGAGTACAGTGGAAGCAGACCTTCAGATTAATAACTTGGAGGGCACTGTCTGCCAGGCTGTGCTAGCTAGCATGGAACCAGAGACCTTGATTTATAGTAACTGCAGATTTCTAGAGTTTTATGTTTAAAATATGTCATTAATTTTGCTTATATGGTTAATTTTATTGTTACTTTTGTGTGTGTGCACATGTGTGTATGTGTGAGTTTTTTTCTTTTGAAGTGAAAAAAGTAATCTTCATACATGTGTAATATGCTTGAGTTGAGAGTTTCACACTGAGTGCATTCATTTGAATGACTCCATAATTACTCTATTAAGTGCTTTGATGTTTTTCTTTTGTTTTAATATAGAACACCCGTGACATCTTCCAGCAAACAATAGAAAATTTACTGTTTCATATGTCTTAAAGTAGTCTGAAGGCATTGATTTATTCTTCCTCTCAGTGTTTAGGAGTATAAAGGAGAATCTCCATTGTGCTGTTGCTTATTTTCTATGAACAATGTAGCAAGCCCAGGTAAAGAAAACACCTTACCTGAACAGCTCAGGGAAGAGCCTGGCCAGTGCTTTGTAACACCCAGAATGGAGTATCCTCTATCATAGAACAAGTCATACGAAAGTTCTCTGGCTTTTTGTACCTAAAAGGCTGTAAATTGAAGGAAACTGGGGAAGACAAGGTAGAGAATCATCCAGAGACTCTCTTGCTACCTGCTGGAGTTTGGGGGCCTCAGGCTGAACTGTCCCCCTGCGTGAACAAGAGCATGTCTGATCACTCTTTGAAAAAGACTGCAGTGTTTGGGGGACAGAAGGTTTTATCCAGGATTGTCTTCAAAGTGTTTTGGAACAGCCTAAGTTGCTCTGATGAAAATAAGATCTACCAGCCAAGGGGCAGATGATTTAAATTCCACCTAAGAGCTGTACTCTTTAAATTTGAATTCAGCTTCTCCTGAGCTCTCTGACTTGGATACTCAAGAAATATCTGTAGATTTATTCATTTCTTTGGGTTAAGTGATTGCCCTCTCAATTTGGCCTCTTTAAAACGCAACTGCCTGGAGAGATAACATATGAAGTTGTTAATATTTACACCTTAGAGGCAGTAGATTTATAACTTTCTTCCTTTTCCCTGATGAGAGGGCCCTTTGAAGCAGCACAAAAGGATTAAATTGATGCTTGCAGTGAGAAGTGTTGAAAATTGGAGAAAGCATTTCAACACACCCCCAGTTTGGGCCTGGGAGTGGGACTGTGGGTGGAACATGTTGATTGGTCAGGTGCACTGATGCTGAAGTTGGATACTGGGACCCTGAGGTCTGCAACATGAACTCAAGAGCAATCAGGTGAGAGAAAGAGAAAGAGCAAGGATGCTGTCCAGTGGGTCCTCTGAGATGCATATGCCATGCTGGAGTCGATGCACTAGAGCTTTATTAGAGGAAGCATCTGTGGCACAAGGAGGCAGCTGGGAGAACCCTGAGATCACAACGCATGTCCGACCCAAGTGGATGAGAGTCAGAAGGAAGGAAAGATGGGTGGATGAATTTTATGTTGATGAGGAGCCAGGAGTACCTGGAAGTCCCCTATTTTCCAAGAATGGCCCCGTCTTAGTGTCCCTGCTGTGGTCAGTCCCTGTATAGGAGCAGGTGGTGGGGAGTGTGGCCTCTGTGTAAATGTGATGATGAAGTTCAGAGACAGAAGCATATTGTAAGCACATTTTAAAACTCAAGGTATTGAGAAATCAAAAAATCTAGTCAACCATAAGACAGAATCACCAAGTGTTCCTTTACAGAATATCTGCTCTGTGGCAGGCAGGACAAGATACCATCTCATTCCATCCTAACAGCGTCCCGCCCCGCAAGATGAGTGTTATCATCCCCATTGTACTGAAGGGGAAACAGTTTTAGCAATCTAAAGGATCTTTCTCAAGCTCATACAGCCAGTAACAGCAAAACTAAAAACTGGATCAGGTATACACTTTGTCAGCAGAGATCTCGGGGGCAGGGGGAGCTCGATGTCAGACCATTGTGTTTCCTATAGACAGGGAAGCCTGCTTGGGGGCCACATAGTAGGGGAGTGAAGCTTCCAGGGTAGCGGTGTCTGGTAGTAGCCAAAGGAGGATGAAGGAGTGAACAGAGATCCCTGAAGATGTATACATTCTACTGTATAGAATCTCTAGTTTGGGCTGAATGGAAAAAATGTCAGTGTTTACTGCTGATCCAGTTTTTAGTTTTGCTGTCACTGGCTGTGTGGGCTTGAGAAAGATCCTTTAGATTGCTAAAACTGTTTTCCCATCAGTACAATGGGGATGATAACACTCATCTTGCGGGGCGGGACGCTGTTAGGATGGAATGAGATGGTATCTTGTCCTGCCTGCCACACAGCAGATATTCTGTAAAGGAATACTTGGTGATTCTGTCTTAAGGTTGACTAGATTTTTTGATTTCTCAATACCTTGAGTTTTAATATGTGCTTACAATATGCTTCTGAAATAATAAAGGTATGCATTTAGATATATCAGTTGTCATATTTTATAAGTTGACCTCCAATATGACTGCACTGGTGTGTCAGGCCTGGCTGAGAACTCTAACATATGATCAAACTTACCTTATATATCAGCATGCCTTAAGGTTTATTTTGTTTGGGACCATATGGAAATTTAGCAGAAGCTATTCTGTTTGGTGACTGCTTTCTTTGGACACATGTTCATGATGTCTTTTAATACATCAGAATGACCAGTTGTCCTCAGTAAGAGAAGGGGCAAGAGCAGCATAAAAAGAGGAGGAATCAAAAGGTAATGACAAGTCATTTGTGTAAGTCGGAAGAGAAGGGGACGACAGAGGATGAGATGGTTTGATGGCATCACTGACTCGATGGATGTGAATTTGAGCAAACTCTGGGAGTTGATGATGGACAGGGAGGCCTTATGTTCTGCAGTCCATGGGGTTGCGAAGAGTCGGACACGACTGAGCGACTGAACTGAACTGATATCAGCATGCCTTAAGACTTATTTAGTTTGGGACCACATGGAAATTAGCAAAAGCTATTCTATTTGGTGACTGTTTTCTCTGGACACATGTTCATGATGTCTTTTAGCACATCAGAATGACCATTTGTCTTTAGTAATAGAAGCAGCATAGAGTAGCATACAAAAAGCAGAATCAAAAGGTAATGACAAGTCATTTGTGTAAAGTGCTTCACAGTTTGTAATGTACTTGAGCAGATTTGGGCTTCAGGGCATGGTAGGTAATAGCATTCCATTACACAGATAAAGAAACTGAAATACAGGAGGTCTTAATATGCATAAAAATGTCTGTGTTATACGTGCCTTGAAGGCCACATGAAGAAATTAGAAACAGGTTAACTCCAGGAGAGAGTCTGTACTTTGCAGCACTTCAAGGGAGTAAGAGGCTTGAGTCTTGGTATGGGGATGGAAGATGACATTCTTTCTTTGGGGAGAGTCACTGCACCTGTTCCTTGGGCTAGTGTATGCCCAAAATTTGCTTAGGAGGAAGCTAAAAAAGGTGACAGTATGGAATACCACCTACCATGGTTGTAAACAGATAATGAAGTTCTTTTAAAGAGCTATTTATTTGGCAGTAGGATAATGGCTATGCCAATCATTTGCCCATTTACCTTCAACTTTGCTCTTTGCCCTTCCAAACCTTGATCCATACTGGAGGAAAGTATGTTTCCCAGGCTTCTGTGCCTTTTAGCTTGAAAAGAGGTTTAGTCAATGGGAGACACCAGCAGAAGATTGGAGAACACACACACAGAAAAGCCAGTATCTCACCCCTTTCTGCTTTGGGCAGTTTCTCTGGTAGCAGCTGGGTCATCTCGGTGGCTTGTGTTCCTACTCAGCACCCTCACGTGATTCTACCTTCTGCCATGTTGTCCTGTCTCTTCTCTTCAAATTGGAAGTGGTAGCCATTTCCCGTTGTGGCTTATCTCTGAGTTGCTTCTCTGTCCCTCTCTAACTCCTCATCTCTTCTGTTATCTTCCATGTAATCAGTTCCCTGTATTGTATGTCCTTTAGTTGAAATACATAAAGTACTTTCTTCTTGCTGATCAGATCTTGGCTGATGCAGTACCTCATGTTTACTTAGTTATTAGAATGGACTAGACATTGATCTAGACAGTAATGCTGAAGAAGCTGAAGTTAAACAGTTGTATGAAGACCTACAAGACCTTTTGAACATAACACCCAAAAGAGATGTACTTTTCATTATAGAGGACTGGAATGTAAAAGTAGGAAGTCAGGAAACATTTGGAGTAATAGGCAACTTTGGCCTTGGAGTACAGAAGGAAGTGGGGCAAAGGCTAATAGAGTTTTGCCAAGAGAATGCACTGGTCATAGCAAACACCCTCTTCCAACAACACAAGAGAAGACTTTACACATGGACATCACCAGATGGCCAACACTGAAATCAGATGGATTATATTCTTTGCAGCCAAAGATGGAGAAGCTCTATACAGTTAGCAAAAACAAGACCAAGAACTGACTGTGGCTCAGCTCATGAACTCCCTATTGAAAAATTCAGACTTAAATTGAAGAAAGTGGGGAAAACCACTAAACCAATCAGATATGACCCAAATAAAATCCCTTATGATTATACAGTGGAAGTGAGAAATAGATTTAAGGGACTAGATCTGATAGACAGAGTGCCTGATGAGCTATGGACAGAGGTTCGTGGCATTGTACAGGAGGCAGGGATCAAGACAATCCCCAGGAAAAAGAAACACAAAAAAGCAAAATGGCTGTCTGAGGAGGCATTCACAGCTATTTGAGCTGTGAAAAGAAGGGAAACAAAAAGCAAAGGAGAAAAGGAAAGATATACCCATTTGAATGCAGAGTTCCAAAGAATAGCTAGGAGAGATAAGAAAGCCTTCCTCAATGGTCAATGCAAAGAAATAGAGGGAAACAATAGAATGGGAAAGACTAGAGATCTCTTCAAGAAAATTAGAGATACCAGGGACATTTTATGCAAAGATGGGCTCAATAAAGGACAGAAATAGTATGGACCTAACAGAAGAAGAAGATAGTAAGAAAAGGTGGCAAGAATACACAGAAGAACTGTACAAAAAAGATTTCACAACCCAGATAATCACAATGGTGTGATCACTCACCTAGAGCCAGACATCCTGGAATGTGAAGTCAAGTGGGTCTTAGGAAGCATCACTACAAACAAAGCTAGCGGAGGTGATGGAATTCCAGTTGAGCTATTTCAAATCCCAAAAGATGATGCTGTTAAAGTGCTGCACTCAATATGCCAGCATATTTGGAAAACTCCATAGTGACCACAGGACTGGAAAAGGTCAGTTTTCATCCCAGTCCCAAAGAAAGGTGATGCCAAAGAATGTTCAAACTACCACACAATTGCACTCATCTCACACGCTAGTAAAGGAATGTTCAAAATTCTCCAAGCCAGGCTTCTGCAGTATGTGAACTGTGAACTTCCAGATGTTCAAGCTGGTTTTAGACAAGGCAGAGGGACCAGAGATGAAATTGCCAACATCTGCTGGATCATCAAAAAAGCAAGAGAGTTCCAGAAAAACCTCTATTTCTGCTTTATTGACTATGCCAAAGCCTTTGACTGTGTGGGTCACAATAAGCTATGGAAAATTCTGAAAGAGACGGGAATACCAGACCACCTGACCTGTCTCTTGAGAAACCTGTATGCAGGTCAGGAAGTAACAGTTAGAACTGGACATAGCACAACAGACTGGTTCCAAATAGGAAGAGGAGTATGTCAAGGCTGTATATTGTGACCTACTTATTTAATTTATATACAGAGTACATCATGAGAAATGTTGGGCTGGAAGAAGCACAAGCTGGAATCAAGATTGCCGGGAGAAATATCAACAACCTCAGCTATTCAGATGACACCACCCTTATGGCAGAAAGTGAAGAAGAACTGAAGGGCCTCTTGATGAAAGTGAAAGAGGAGAGTGAAAAAGTTGGCTTAATGCTCAACATTCAGAATACTCAGATCTTGGCATCCAGTCCCATCATTTCATGGCAAATAGATGGTGAAACAGTGGAAACAGTGGTGACTTTATTTTCCTGTGCTCCAAAATCACTGCAGATGGTGATTGCAGCCATGAAATTAAGAGATGGTTATTCCTTGGAAGGAAAGTTATGACCAACCTAGACAGCATATTAAAAAGCAGAGACATTACTTTGCCAACAAGTCTATGGTTTTTCCAGTGATCATGTATGGATGTAAGAGTTGAATTGTGAAGAAAGCTGAGCGCTGAAGAATTGATGCTTTTGAACTGTGGTGTTGGAGAAGCTCTTGAGAGTCCCCTGGACTGCAAGAAGATCCAACCAGTCCGTCCTAAGGGAAATCAGTTGTGGGTGTTCATTGGAAGGACTGATATTGAAGCTGTAACTCCAATACTTTGGCCACCTGATGCAAAGAGCTGACTCATTGGAAAAGACCCTGATGCTGGGAAAGATTGAGGGCAGAAGGAGATAGGAATGACAGAGGATGAGATGTTTGGATGGCAGTACTGACTCAACGGACATGGGATTGAGTGGATTCTGGGAGTTGGTGATGGACAGGGAGGCCTGGCATGCTGTGGTTCATGGGGTCACAAAGAATCAGACACGACTGAGCAACTGAACTGAACTGAACTGAACTGAGATATTGATCTCAGTTTTTAAAATTTTACTTCACTTAGATTTTACAACTCATTTAACTCTAAAGTAGGTATTATGATCATTTGTCCCAGTTTAAAAGGGGAGAAATGAGAAATCTGAAGCTCTGAGACATGAAGCAACCAGTAGAAAGAAGGTCAAAGAACCAGTGAGAGGTTGTCCTGGGTTTAAACCCAGTGTGGTTTCAGGCTGGCCACTTCACTGCATTGCCTTTTTGCTACAGTGGTGGGACGCTGCTCCCTGCCTGCCACTCCAGGGCTTTGACCTGTTCTCTAGAAGGTGACACATAAACACATACATTTCCTCTCGTGTTTTTAAATTTATTTTTCATTTTTAATTAAAAACTAATCTGAAATCATGACACCAGAATTCAGAGAGAATAGAAATGGAAGTAGAAAAAAGATCACACATCATAATACCTTGATCTAGAAATCATTATTAATTCTGGGCATTTTTTTCTTTCAGTCTTTTTTCCTATGGGAAAAATACCTTTGTAACTGTTTTTGCATTATTTAATTTGAAAGGAGAAAGCTCACTATAATTCTAAGCATCTGAAAAGAGAAGCTAATATAATAGAAAGGCTGTGTGATGTTGACTACATTGTCCTGAAAGTTTGCTTGAATGAGTCACAATGGATATTTGACCAGGTAGACCCGTGGTTAAAGAGGAAGTGTAAAATCAGCAGCTCACAGACTCTGTGCATATCCTGGAAGTGTGCCTGCTAAATCTTATTCAGTGTATGTCAGACTCCTTACATTTCAGTTTTCCCAGAAGATGACTTTGGGATGAAATATTGGAGCTCTTTCAACTGGAACAAAACATTCTCTATTTGTTATATCCATAATGCTTTAACTTGCTGTATTTTACTAGTGTTCTCCACCTGAGTTCTCCCTATCCACCTAAAAAAGCAAAAACCAGCAGTAATTCAGCCCCCAGAGGTACATTATGAAAAACACGTGCAGCAGGATGACTGTATGCTAAGATGGGTGCCAAGGGTAAAATCCCAAGTTTTATTCTGCTACTCTGTCACGTGAAGGTTGGTTCGCGCCACCTTTTACTATGCTTCAATGTTTCCAGTCATGAAGAGGCAAGTGGACAATGTATCTGGCAGGTACTTTCATAAAAGCATTTTGGGAATGTAGAGGATTATAGGAGGAATACTGCTTGATGCTTGCTGTGCCCTATTTCAGCTTGGGCACAAGTTCCAAAAGTCCTGATGATAAACTGTGACTTAGAGGCAGTGGTTTGGGATGTTTTTGAGAGCTTAAATGTTTGATTTGGGATTCTCCCTAAATTATAGATGTTTGTACCCATTCATCAGTCTTGAAAACATCCTTGGAGCTGTCACTGTATGTGGGTAGATTTTCTTTGTCCTCTGAATTTTTTAGCTTCCCCTGTGATTATTCTATTCTCTCACCTGGTCCAACAATTATTTTGGAGTAGGGTATGAGAGAAAAAGGTGATAAATGGCAACCAGTGGCACTGCCTGGATGGGGTATATGTATAGAATGGATTCTCATCAGTAACACAGGGAAACGTTAGAGCTGGTTGGTCTTTCATCAGAAGAAGAGGAAGATGAAGGGGAACAGGGCACAGAGGCATCACCGAAACCTGCAGGTGACAGTCAGCCCTCTGACCTGAAGGTAACTCTAATAAGTCTGGTAAAGACTGCAGTATGCTTTGTTACAGGGGCTTCCCTAGTGACTCAGTGGTGGAGAATCTGCCTACCAAGCAGCAGACACAGGTTTGATACCTGGGTTGAGACGATCCCCTGGAGAAGGAAATGGCAACCCACTCCAGTATTCTTGCCTGGGAAATTCCATGGACAGAGGAGCCTGGCAGGCTATAGTCTATGGGGTCACAAAAGAGTCAGACACAAATTAGCAAGTAAAACAACAGCAACAATGATTAAGGCTGGAAAGGGGAAAGAATCTACTGCAGTCTCTTTCTGGCAAATAAGATTCTGTGAGGAATCATAGTTGAGCCTGGGGTCAGGGAATTGGAACAGGAAAAGTCTCAATTGCAGTTTGTACTGTGTTAGCTCATTACAACCCCAGGAGCCAGTGAAGTTCCCTGGAGGGAATATGTATACAAATAAAAGGAAATAGTGGAGGGGGAAACAAAAACCTACTACTTTGTAATTCTGTAAGATCATCAAACAAGAACATTTCTTAGAATGGCCCATCTGAATGTATGAAACATTTTCTTGAAACCTCATTTTTCCTGTTTTCCTTGAGTTTTTTCATAATTTCATACTTAGTTTCATTGCATATCTGTATCTCTTTTCCCTGTTTGCATGTTTTTCTTAGATAATTGTTTTTTGGCATTTGTGTTAGGGACTGACATATAATGTCCAGTATGATAAACACATATGATTTGGAGGAAATAATCACCTTATGCCCATCTCCTTCCCTAGGCAACAGTGATACACCTCTGTGATGGAGACTGTATATGTCCACCAAAGTCTGTTTCCTATTCCTCCAGGGCTCCCTATGGTCTACCTGACCAGAAGTGCATCATGAGTGAGAAATAAACCTTTAAGTTGTATCGCATTAAACCACAGATTTTTAGGGATTTATCAATTTTTGGTAGTTAGTATTAACCTCAACTATCAGTTTTGGGACTTATTTTTCTCCTCCATTCAGGTTCTGAAGGCCCACACCTCATCCAGATCCCCAGATACACTGTATTGATTCAAGGCTGTTCGATGGTCTTAAACTAAGCCTCAGTTCATTCATATCTGACTCTTTGTGACCCCATGGACTGCAGCACACTAGGCTTCCCTGTTCATCACCAACTCCCGGAGATTACTCAAATTCATGTCCATTGAGTCGATGATACCATCCAACCATCTCATCCTCTATTGTCCCCTTCTCCTCCTGCCTTCAATCTTTCCTAGCACCACAGTCTTTTCCAATGAGTCAGTTCTTCACATCAAGTGGCTGAAGTACTGGAGTTTCAGCTTCAGCACCAGTCCTTCCAAAGAATATTCAGGACTGATTTCCTTTAGTATGGAATGGTTGGATCTCCTTGCAGTCCAGGGGACTCTCAAGAGTCTTCTCCAACCCCACAGTTCAAAAGCATCAATTCTTCAGTGCTCAGCTTTGTTTATAATCCAACTCTCACATCCGTACATGACTACTGGAAAAACCATAGCTTTGACTAGACATACCTTTGTAGGCAAAGTAATGTCTCTAATTTTCAATATGTTGTCTAGCTTTTATAGGAGGCAGTGATCAATACCATCCCCAAGAAAAAGAAATGAAAAAAGGCAAAATGGTTGTCTGAGGACATCTTACAAATAGCTGAGAAAAGAAGAGAAGCTAAAGGCAAAAGAGAAAAGGAAAGATATACTCATTTGAATGCAGAATTCCAAAGAAGAGCAAGGAAAGATAAGAAGGCCTTCCACACTGATCAAAGCAAAGAAATAGAGGAAAACAATAGAATGGGAAAGACTAGAGATCTCCTCAAGAAAATTAGAGATACCAAGGAACATTTCATGCAAAGATGGGCATGATAAAGGACAGAAATGGTATGGACCTAACAGAAGCAGAAGACATTAAGAAGAGGTGGCAAGAATACACAGAAGAACTATACAAAAAAGATCTTCATGATCCAAATAATCACGATGGTGTGATCATTCACCTAGAGCCAGACCTCCTGGAATGCAAAGTCAAGTGGGCCTTAAGAAGCATCACTATGAACAAAGCTAGTGGAGGTGATGGAATTCCAGTTGAGCTATTTCAAATCCTAAAAGATGATGCTGTGAAAATGCTGCACTCAATATGCCAGCAAATATGGAAAACTCAGCAGTGGCCACAGGACTGAGAAAGGTGAGTTTTCATTCCAATCCCAAAGAAAGGCAATGCCAAAGAATGTTCAAAGTACTGCACAATTGTTCTCATCTCACATGCTAGCAAAGCAATTCTCAAAATTTTCCAAGCCAGGTTTCAATAGTACATGAACTGTGAACTTCAAGCTAGATTTAGAAAAGGCAGAGGATCCAGAGATCAGAGTGCCAGCATCTGTTGGATCATCAATAAAGCAAGAGTTCCAGAAAAGCATCTGCTTTATTGACTATGCCAGATTGTGTGGATTACAGCAAATTGTGGAAAATTCTTAAAGATATGGGAATACCAGACCACCTCATCTGCCTCTGGAGAAATCTGTATGCAGGTCAGGAAGCAACAGTTAAAACTGGACATGGAAAGAAACTAGTTCGAAATTGGGAAAGGAGTGTTTATTGTCACCCTGCTTATTTAACTTATATGCAGAGTATATCATATGAGATGCCTGGTTGGATGTAGTACAAGCTGGAATCAAGATTGCTGGGACCTGTTTTTCTCCTCAGATATGCAGATGACACCACCCTTATTCAGTGAAGAAGAACTAAAGAGCCTCTTAATGCAAATGAAAGAGGAGAGTGAAAAAGTTGGTTTAAAACCCAACATTCAGAAAACTTAGATTGTGGCATCTGGTCATATCATGTCCTTGTAAATAGATGGGGAAACAATGGAAGCAGTGAGAGACTTTATTTTGGGGGGCTCCAAAATCACTGCAAATGGTGACTGAAGCCATGAAACTAAGCCTCCTACTGTCCTATCCCTGGATTTTAAAACTCAAACCAAGAAAGTCAGTCAGGTCTTCTCCAGCAGTGGAAGATGTAGATGTTAAACTCAGGAACTGTCTGGAGTAAATGTGAGAGAAAACCAAGACAGAGAAATTCAGAGAGAGGGAGAGGGAGATGGAGATAAAGACTTTGAGTCCCCAAGCCCTCCTGACCTTTTACCCATCTCATATCTCTACCTTTTCCATGATTTAGATGTGACATTCTCTAACATCTTTCTAATAAATTCTCATTTTTTAGCCTAAACTAGTTTGAGTTGATTTCTACAGTCTGTACCCAAAAGAGTAGTAGCTAAAACATGTTATAGGAGGTTATTTATTGAATTGTAATAAAATGTTGAAGTTCATCATAATAGATGCTCCCAAAACCAATCTCCAATGACTATTTAAATAACAAATATGACAGTCAAGGAAACAGAGAAGCAAGAAAGTAACAGCAGCAGGTTTTGATATTTAAAAGCTTGTCAGCTAGTTTGGGAGTTAAATATACACTATATTAATCAGTGGCATACTCCATGGTACAGATATGTAGAAAAAGACTAGGTGAAATTATTAGATATTTGGTGTAGAGAATACTAACAAAAATAACTGTCTTGAGTAGGGAGAGAGTTCCTGATAGAGTCAACAGGAAATGCTGGAGAAGAAAGGCTTGATTGAGTATTTCTTTCATCCCCCCTCCTGAGACACTAGTCATTTGAAAATATTTTTAAATAATGGGGGAATATATTACTAAAATCTAAATCCTGAAAGATGATGCTGTGAAAGTGCTGCACTCAATATGTCAGCATATTTGGAAAACTCAGTAGTGGCCACAGGACTGGAAAAGGTCAGTTTTCATCCCAGTCCCAAAGAAAGGCGATGCCAAAGAATGCTCCAACTATCGCACAATTGCACTCATCTCACATGCTAGTAAAGTAATGCTCAAAATTCTCCAAGCCAGGCTTCCGCAATACGTGAACTATGAACTTCCAGATGTTCAAGCTGGTTTTAGAAAAGGCAGAGGAACTAGAGATCAAATTGCCAACATCTGCTGGGTCATTGAAAAAGCAAGAGAGTTCCAGAAAAACATCTATTTCTACTGTATTGACAATGCCAAAGCCTTTGACTGTGTGGATCACAATAAGCTGTGGAAAATTCTAAAAGAGATGGGAAGACCAGATCACCTGACCTGCCTCTTGAGAAATCTGTATGCAGGTCAGGAAGCAACAGTTAGAACTGGACATGGAACACAGACTGGTTCCAAATAGGAAAAGGAGTATGTTAAGGCTGTGTATCGTCATCCTGCTTATTTAACTTATATGCAGAGTACATCATGAGAAACGCTGGGCTGGGTGAAGCACCAAGCTGGAATCAAGATTTCCAGGAGAAATATCAATAACCTCAGCTATGCAGATGACACCACCCTTATGGCAGAAAGTGAAGAAGAACTAAAGAGTGAGCCTCTTGATGAGAGTGAAAGAGGAGAGTGAAAAAATTTGCTTAAAGCTCAACACTCAGAAAACTAAGATCATAGCATCTAGTCCCATCACTTCATGGCAAATAGATGGGGAAACAGTGGAAACAGTGGCTACTTTATTTTTTGGGCTCCCAAATCACTGCAGATGGTGATTGCAGCCATGAAATTAAAAGATGCTTACTCCTTGGAAGGCAAGTTATGACCAACCTAGACAGCATATTAAAAAGCAGAAACATTACTTTGTCAACAAAGGTCCGTCTAGTCAAGGCTATGGTTTTTCCAGTAGTTATGTCTGGATACCAGAGTTGGACTATAAAGAAAGCTGAGCGCTATAGAGTTGATGCTTTTGAACTGTGGTATTGGAGAAGACTCTTGAGAGTCCCTTGACTGCCAGGAGATACAACCATTCCATCCTAAAGGAAATCAGTCCTGAATATTCTTTGGAAGGACTGATGCTGAAGCTGAAACTCCAATACTTTGCCCACCTGATGCAAAAAGTTGACCCATTTGAAAAGCCCCTGATGCTGGGAAAGATTGAGCGCAGGAGGAGAAGGGGACAACAGAGGATGAGATGGTTGGATGGCATCATGGATTCAATGGACATGAGTTTGAGTACACTCTGGGAGTTGGTGATGGACAGGGAGGCTTGGTGTGCTCAGTCCATGAGGCAGATATGACTGAGTGACTGAACTGAATTTTAAAATGGTTGAGAGTATACATAAATATTTTATAATATTTAATACCAGACAACAATTTACAGTGTGTTATTTAGGAATACTAATTAGCAGGAAGCAAGATTTCTTTTGCCCATTGTCTTTCTTATTCTTTAATTTTGTTGAATAGGGAACAATTTAGAGTTTCCCATCATAGACAGAATTAATTTGGCTATTTCCTCTGGTTGGAGGTGCCTTCCATACTTAGGTGCTGCTGCAGAAGTAGATCTCAGTAGCCCTACCCATAATTGAAACTCATCAGCCATAGCTGAATGGAGCAGGGGTGATCACCTGACCCAAACTGACCCAATCATATTATTTTTCTATATAAAGTTTGACCAATAAGTTGTTGAAAATGTAAGGCTGTGGAGTTAAGGATAATGTTTCTAGATAGCTCAACCCATGGGCTCATGCTATCAAACTTATATGAGAATAGGCACAAAGCAGCAGGGAGAGGGCACTTTTTACTAGAAAGGAGAATCGGGCAGATGTTTGGATTGGAGATTAGAGATCGTGTTACACTAGTTCTTGCCATTGCACACATGTTAATGTCACTTTGGGCTTCTCTGGTGGCTCAGAGAGTAAAGCGGCTACCCACAATGTAGGACCCAGGTTTGATCCCTGGGTCGGGAAGATGGAGGAGCCTGATAGGCTATAGTTCATGGGGTCGCAAAGAGTCGGACACAACTGAGCGACTTCACTTTCACTTTAACTTAACGTCATTTCAGATATGCCCGACTCTCTGACACCCTCAGGACTATGTAGGCCGCCACGTTCCTCTGTCCGTGGGATTCTCCAGGCAAGAATACTGGAGTGTGTTGCCAAGCCCTCCTCTAAGTTCCTGGCATTACTGTCTCAAATTGTTTTCCTTACTCTTCCGTTAAATACTACTACTATGCTTCATTTTCACTAGAGCTTCTTAGAGTAGATCTGCTTCATATAGAAATAGAATTCCTGATCAGGCTGTCAACAGGGCCCTTTCCTTCCTAGGTGCATGTTTTTCACAGGGACAATCCCCTGGGTGTTCCCATCCTCTGAAAACCCAGCTCAGCAGCCATGCCCTTCTCAGGAGGGTGTTAAGCTGCTATTGAAGAGTGTATCAGTGATGGTGAGAAGGACAGGGACTTTCAGGAGCCCAGCAACAGAGAAGGGGTGGGAAAAGGGGGTAGGACAGTGAGGACAAGGAGCAAAGGAAAGGTTTTGCTCTGTTGAAGAATAGAGAGAAGAACAACTTTGAAGTATTTCTGCGAATAGAGATGTGTGATGTTGGCGCCATTTTGTCTGAAGGCAGGGAGTCCACAACAGGTGGGATACCACAGGGAGTTCAGTGTGAATTATCCCAGCCAAGAGACAGGCTGTAACTATTCCAGGGATCAGTAATAACCAATTTCTGTAGCAGGGCAAGATTCAGCTCGGGACAGGGGACCACTCAGATGCACCTCAGATGTTGCTGCTAGAATTCAAATAAATCGTATTTGAAGACACTACACCACTTCACATCAGGGGTGAGAAGTGTATGCACAAAATCGTGTAAGCTTTGAGGGGCCAGGAGGAGGGTATTGCTGAGGAAGGTGGTAATGAGGAGCCTTCCTGCTGAGAAGCACCAAACGCAGTTATTGATTGGAGGTGAAGACAGTGAATGTAAAGTTGGAAGTTTTTGCAGTTTAATCTGACATCTGTCATTCCTGGAAGGAAGAACAATTCAAAGTAAAATCTCCTCCATGTTGATATATAAGTAGAGCTGTGGGTTAGGAAAAATGGGGCCCAGGAGGTCAGGACTGGGAGAGCTAAGAGAGAGCAAAGATCTTGCTGATAGTTGTTCATAACACATTTCCTTGTTGAAAGAATTAAGAAAATGGCTAATAGAATTCTAGGCTCAAAATGGAGATTCAAAAATCTCTGAGTTCTCTCTTCAAAGAGTAGGAGAGGCTTTGAAAATGGACTCCTGACTCCTAGAAAGGGAAAAATATGTTGAAAAACCACAAGAGGTGTTGTTCTGGTGTGCAGAGAAGTTAAATTTTTCTATTTTTCTTTTTAAGGTAGAGAGCAAATACAGAGTGGTCGTGTTATTTTTTCCTCTCAACTCTTCTGGGGTGGGAGGGTGGGAGCTTGGAGAGAATAGCCAGACCCAGTCTTCCATCATCTCCCTGCACCTTCATGATTTTTTTCAGTGTGGCCAGTCAACCCCAACAGTCCAAATCCACCTACCGGTGTGTCTGTCCAGCCCCTGGAAAGCATGGTTGGTCTCAGGCCCTGTCTCAGGTAAGTAATGGGCACTTTGGGCTGCAATTTCTATTCCTGAATAGGCCTCCTATCTCAGAGTCATGCTTCAACAAACACTCAATTAAAAGGAAAAAACCTCTGGGTGATGGAAGGCACCCTATTACTGAGAAGCAGGGGATGTTTACTGAAGAAAGCAACTTCTCCCTAGTTACTAGTAGCCTAGCGAAGATTTATGAGCCAGTTTGTCTCACAGTGATCCGACCTGAGATGTGAAGTTAAAACCAATGCATTTTTTAACCAACAAAACAAACTAGGTCATGAGAGTTTCTTGAATTAGGAGTTAGGCAAAGTAATAGTGTATTAGGGCTAAGAAGGAGCTAGGCTTGGGGTGGTTCTGTTGGCAAAGTACACTAATTTTAGCATCAGATACACCCATAAATGAGAAGTCAATATTACCTTTTATTAAATGCCACTCACAGCTCATGACTCTGATCTAAAAAAATACATTTTCTCTTTGGAATGCAGAAGTAATCAGGGTTTACTCATATAGGTTGACTCTGAGAGTTTTGACATCAAAGGGCAACCTTGTCTGATTGATACCACTCAAATGGCAATGTCATTTGAAGAAGTGTAGTTAGAGAGATGGCAAAAATGAAGGCTGTAAAAAGTTACCGGCAAAGGGAATGTAACATTCCGTGCTAATTTCTGCCACGCGATTGATACTACATAGTACTGAATTGCTGGTAACTTGCCAGTTTGGTTTTCCAGAGGTTGAGTATCTGAAAGGAGAGGGAGGAGGGAATGTGGTTTTCTGTGCATTAGGAACACCGACAGCCTACTGTTTTTATCCCTGTGCAGGACTCTTTGTAATAAATACGAGCTTTGGTATCAAAGACTCTGGAATGTTAACAAACCACAGTCATCCTTCCCAAATATGTTACTTTGAAAAACAGCCCCCCTGTGAACAAACAGCCCCCTCCAGCCCCCGCCCCCTGTGAACAGGGACCTTAAAGCAGTCCTCTGTCCTCAGCCCCGGAGAGGCTCTCAGACTGTTCCTGGTCGTCGTGCAAGTCTCTGAGCAAGATATCGCTCTTCGCCGCTCTGGCTCAAGAAAGCCATCATTGCCTGTGGCCTCAAGGGTTAAGAAATTACAAAAATGGAGCAGTGGGGCAATTAAAACTGGTTCAGTAATTTTTAAATTCTCAACATGTTTTCTCACTGCCAAATCAGGACAGGGTAATGTCTGGTAAGCAACCCACCTGTGGTTGTGCTGAGACTAAGGGGCCCAGACACCATGCCCTCGAAGCAAGCAGGTCATACAGCAGGGCCTTCCGGAGGTGCAGCCTGGGAGACTAAGGGGAGGAATCTTGGAGGAGTTAAACACAGCACAGCCTTCAGTGAGCAAGAGGCATAGATACTGAAGGTGAAGTTGCCAATTGAAAATAGTCTTGTTGGAGGCCTGGTTTAGGGGCACAGCTGGGAAATTAGTGCGGGAATGAAGAATCCATCATTCTCCCTCCTTTCTCTCCCTCTCCTCTTTGACTGATTTTTTTGGATCACCACACTGATCCAAGGTGCTGGGTTCCAGGGATAATATGGGAAACAATAGACACCCAGTTTTTATACTTAGGGCCTTCTAGGCTGGTAGGAAAGAGAGATGAACCCAAGTAGATGCACACAAATAAAATCATTCTAAATCATTAAGAAATGCTATGAGAAAAACAATCAAAATTCTGAGTTAGAGGATAAAATAATGGTAAGTTACCTCTCATGGTGGGGTGGGTGGGCATTATATCGTTTTGCGGAGACTAGCATACAGATAGAGACCTTCTCTGTTAAGGAGAAGGCAGGATTGCAAAGTTTTCAGGGGAGTAGGGGGAAGATTGGTGAAGTGTTGAAAGAAGGCAGTGTGGTTGGAGAAAGTATACAACTGGAATAATAAAATGGAACAAAACTCTGGGCACAGATGGTTGCTAGAGTTATCTTGGTGATCAGTCATTTTGTAATGTATTTAAATGTTGAGTCACTATGGTGTTCATCTGAAATGAATAATATTGTACGTCAACTGTACTTCAATTTTTTAAAAAAGGAACAAAAAGAAGAAAACCCAGGCTTGGTGACAGGTTTTACCTGTCATTTACCTTCTATCATTATTGTATCTTTCAGGCCTCCTTGGCTTTCTCTAGGAGAACTTTTTAAGAAATTCAAATTACAAATGACAGAAAACCAACTTAGGAAAGGGGCTTACTGTACTGTAAGTCAGGGTGCAGCTGACCCCATGGGTGGCTGGAACATGGAAATAAGGGTCACTGAGGCTCACTTTCCTCTTCTGGGATGTGGGTTTCCTTCATTTTCCTCATGCAGTCAGGCTTCCAAAAATGACCTATGACAGGATTCCAATAATGGCATGGTATGCATCTTCCCAAATTTTCCACTAGAGAGTAAGGGGATTTTTCCTCAGTTCCAGTTTGACTCATCTTTGGTGAAGGGTCTGCTTTCCTTGGCTTAGGTCACATTGCTGCCTAAGATGACAGTGTCCCCAGGAGGCAGAGTGGGAGAAACGGCAGATCTCCTACAAAATGAGATCTGTGTGTAAGAAAGGGTAATCTGGGTATGCAAGTGTATAATTACCTAAGTGTATTTCAAGAATATGTGAGTGTGTGTATGAGTGTGAGTGTGTGGGAGTGTTTGTATATATATGGATGTGTGTTAAAGTATGTGTAGTGAGTCTGTGTGTGAATGTGTGTGTGTATGTGTGATTGTGTATATGCATGGTAATACATATATGTATGAATTTGTCAAGTGTGTACATGTGAGTGTTATGGGTGGAAATGTGTCCCCCCAGATTCATACTTTTCAGTCCTAACCCCTCAGTACCTCAAAATGTAGCCTTATTTGGAGATAAGGTCTTTGTAGAGGTGATCAAGTTCAAATGAGGTCATCAGGGTAGACCCCCTTCCAGTATGACTGGTGTCTTTATCAAAAGGGAAAATTTTGATGCAGATAGCACTCATAAAAGGGAGACCTTTTGAAGAGACACAGAAATAAGATGGCTGTAGAACTGCATGCTGGAGTAGTAGGGCAGTATTTCCAGAATTAGCCAAGTTCCATGGCAGCCATTATCATGGGCCATCTTATTTGTCATGAGCTATGTCATCCTATTTGTCAAGAGCCATCCTGTCCCTAACCAGGAAGCTCCCGTCTCTATATTTGGCAAAGTGGCCAACCAAAAGACCCTCGACCAGTGGCACAATCCCACCCCTTGCCATAGGAATTTTCTTTGTCCTGAGACTATAAAAATTGGCCGCAAGCCCATGAGAGGGGTGGGCTCTCCATGGTCTGTTAGGAAGTCAGCCTGCTGTTTTTGCTGTGCCCCTCACAACCTCAGTCCTTTCTTCTCAGTAAATTCTCTCTTCTAAAATATTCTTTGTCTGGAAATTCTTTTCCAGCCCACACACGGTCAGCCCCAACAATGGCCACCTACAAGCTACATGAGAGCCTAAAGCAGATCCTTCCCTCACAGCCCTGCAGCACCTTGATTTCCAATTCTGTCTTCCAGGATGTGAGACAGTACCAGCTTCTCTGTGGGTCTCTGTGATAGCAGCCTAGTCACCTAATAGAGTGAGTGTGTGTGTGTGAGAGAGAGTGACGGAGGGCCTCTGAAGGTGAGTGTGTACACAGACTGGGAGGTGGCTTTAGTCACAGATCAGAAGGTATCCACAGTGCCTCTTCCTTTTCTTTGTTAATAATGTTCAGTCCCACTCACATGACCAGGCCCATCACAAATCACTGCCTCCCCCCACCCCCGACTTTTGACATCTTTCTCAGCTTCTCAGTACTCTAGAAGCAGTCCATGCTGCCACCAGTTAATTGTGTGATGCACAGTAACCTGAGGCAAAGAACCTTCCTCATTAATTTTTGATTCCTGCTCTTTGTCATACAGCCTAGCATATAGTAGGTATTCAAATAATACTCATTTTGTTTACTTACTTAGCCTTCAATTTGAAATTTTTACTATAAAATAAAACAAATATGAGCGGTATACTAAGCAAGACTTTATAGCCCAGTGTCTTACCACAAAGTGAGCATTGGGTAACTACTGCATAGAGCAGAGAGACTGTAGTACCAGCATTCCTAAGGCCCTGCGTGTCTTCTTCTAGTATTTTATCTTCCATTTACCTCAAGGGTGGCCATTCCTCTGCTTTTTATGGTAATTCCTTTATTGGTTTTCTTTATAATCTAACTACCTAAGCTTGCATCCTTAAATACTACAGTTCACATGGCAAATAATTTAAAAAGTGTTTGATCTCATCACTAGTCAAGAAAATGCAAATTAAAAAACATGACATCATAGCACTAAACACACAGCAGAGTGATGACAAGCATGCTATAAACAGGGAATTGTAAACTCTGTTAAGAATATATAAAGGCTTTGGAAATGTTTGTCCTTTTCTCAAGGTGAACTTCTGCAGGCCCTGTTACTGTTGTTCAGTCGCTCAGTCATGTCTGACTCTTTGCGACCCCATGAACTGCAGTGTGCCAGGCTTCCCTGTCTATCACCAACTCCTGGAGCTTGCTCAAACTCATGTCTGTTGAGTCAGTGATGCCATCCAACCGTCTCATTCTCTGTCTTTCCCTTCTCCTTCTGCCTTCAATCTTTCCCAGCATCAGGGTCTATGACCCTTTAATTCCCAATAAAATTGTGTGTGCATGTGCATTGATGACATACACATGAGTATTCATAGGCAGCACATTTGGTAATAATGATGTGATAGTAAAAATGCACTGTGCTTTTTGTTTGCCACAACCTGATTGCTAGTGAAGTCAAGCACCTTCTCATGGTTATTCATCGTTGATGGCAAGGGATTCTTGTATTGTTTTTTAAAAATTTTTATTGGAGTACAGTTGGTTTACACTGTTGTGTTAGTTTCTGGTGTACAGCAAAGTGAATCAGCTATATATATATATACACACACACATGTGCATGCTCAGTTGCTTCAGTTGTGTCTGACTCTTTGCCATGCTCCTCTGCCCATGGGATTCTCCAGGCAAAAATACTGGAGTGGGTTTCCATGTGTTCCTTCAGGGGATCTTCCCAACCCAAGGATCAAACCTGGGTCTCCTGCATTGCAGGCGGATTCCTTACCACTGAGCCACTGGGCAGGCCCACATATACATATATCCTTTTTAATTTTTTTAAAGATTCTTTTCCCATATAGGCCATTACAGAGTATTAAGTGGAGTTCCATGTGCTGTACAGCAGTTTCTTATTATTTATCTATTTTATATACAGTAGTATGTATATGTCAATCCCAATCTCCCAATTTTTCCCTCCCCTACTTATCCCCTGATAACCATAAGTTTGTTTTCTACATCCACAAGTCTACTTCTGTTTTGTAATTTGTATCTTTTTTTTAGATTCTCCATATTGCTATCATATAATATTTATCTTTCTGTGTCTGACTTCACTCAGTATGACAGTCTCTGGGTCTATCCATGTTGCTGCAAAGGTCATTAGTTTGTTCTTTTTTATGGCTGAGCAATATTCCATTATATATATGTACGATATCTTCTCTATCCATTCCTCTGTTGATGGACATTTAGGTTGCTTTCATATGCTGGCTACTGTAAATAGTGCTGTAATGAACATTGGGGTAGACATATTGTTTTCAATTATGGTTTTCTCCTGGTATAACCCCAAGAGTGGAATTGCTGGGACACTTTAAAACTCTTAGAGGAAAACATAGGCTGAACACTCTGATGTAAATTGCAGCAAGATCTTTTTTGATACACCTCCTAGATTAATGAAAATAAAAACAAAAAGGAACAAATGAGATCTAATTAAACTTAAAAGCTATTGCACAGCAAAGGAAACCATAAACAAAACAGACACCCCTCAGAATGGGAGAAAATATTTGCAAACAAAGCAACCAACAAGGGATTAATCTCCAAAATAAACAAACAGCTCATGCAGCTCAATGTCAAAAAAACAAACAATCTCATCAAAAAAATGGATGGAAGGTCTAAACAGACATTTCTCTAAAGAAGACACACAGATGGCCAAAAAGCACATGAAGAGATGCTCAACATTGCTAGTTATTATTAGAGAAATGCAAATCAAAACTACAGCGAGATATCACTTCACATGGGTAACAATGGCAATCATAAAAAAATCTACAAACAATAAATGGTGGAGGGTGTGGAAAAAAGGGAACCCTCCTACACTGTTGTTGAGAATATGAAGTGGTACAGCCACTATGGAGGGTAGTATGGAAGTTCCTTAAAGAACTAAAAATAGAACTACCATATAGCCCAGCAAGTTTTGATTGTTTTGAAATACATCTGCAGAGATTCCTGTTGCACAGCCAAGCAGAGATGTCATGTAAGTCGTTGGATGTACACGGATGAAGTTTATGGGAGAAGAGGACAGAGATATAAATTTGGGACATTCAACAAGCAGTATTGAAAGCAATGGAAGGATTAAGATATGAGCGCTGAGAGAGAAGTAGTCAAGGACTGAGTCTTGGATGGCAGGAAGAATTCATGAAATGAGATTGAAAGTAACAATGAAGTAAGAAGAAAACCAGAAATGTGATAGATATTTCAAGTCCAAGAAGAAAAAACGTGTTCCAGGAAAGAAGGAGAGATAAAATATCAAATGATGCTGATGAAAAAAAAAAACAAATTAGATGGTAACTAAGAAAAGATTTATCTTTGGCAATTCGGAAGGTATTTTGATACCTTGAAAGAAGCAGTTTTAGTGACATGGAGGGGATTTAACTTGAATGCCTGAATAGAAGGGGTTCAAGAAAGATTGAGGAGTGAGAAATTGAATACAGACAGCATGGACACTTAAATAGTTTTCTTGTGAATTAGAGCCAAAAAATGGAGAGGAGAGTTAATAGTAAGGGGAGGAAGATGTGGGGTCAACGAAAGTTTTTTTTTTTTTTTCCTCAGAAGGAGACTATTACAATCTGTTTGCTGATGTGTTACCTGGTAGCAAACCCCCAATGCTTATTAGAGAGAATGGAGAGTGATGCTGTGCCAAAGTCCTCAAGCAGGTAAGAGGGGCTGGGTCCACTGCCTAAAGGAAAGGGGTGGCCTCAGAAAGGACACACAGCTCAGTCACCCATGATAAGAGGACACCCAGAATGTGGGCACAGCCACAGATAGGATGCCAGACTTGGTTGCAGGATGAGAGAGTTCTCTTTTGCTGTTCCTTTTTAATTTATGAAATAAGAAATGATCTTATCATTTTAGGAAGGAATATACAGGAAATGTTAGATTTCTGAGCAAAGAAGATGTAACATACACTTGTCTTAGAGGGCAGGAGGATGAACTGCCAGGATAATAGGTTGAAATTCTTGGTTACTATTGAGGACATGGTTGAATTTTGTGGTCATGATTTTAAAATGGGATTAGTCAGAAGGATTGAGTGTTTTTCTCTAGCATTTAGTGTTGGTTCAGATGTAGTCAGAGTACAGATACATGCTAAGTCACTTCAGTTGTATCCGACTCTTTATGGCCCTGTGAACTATAGCCCATCAGTCTCTTCTGTCCATAGGATTCCGGAAACAAGAATACTGGAGTGGGTTGCATATATAGTTGTAGTTTCATCAGCTAAGTACATGGTAGAAGAGATGAGCAGGAGGGCTGAGAGTGTATATGAGGAAGTGACTTTATTTATTTACTTTATTTTTATTACTTTTTATTTTATATTGGAGTATAGCCAATTAATAATGTTGTGATAGTTTCAGGTGGACAACAATGGGACTCAGCCATACATATACATGTATCCATTCTCCCCCAGACTCCCTTCCCATCCAAGCTGCCACATAACATTGAACAGAGTTCCAGTAGCTCCTTACTGCTTATCCACTTTAAATATAGCAGTGTGTACATGTTGATCCCAAACTCACGAGGAAGTGATTTTAGAAGTGACGTTTAGGCTGGGAAAGTGAGGATGTAAGAGTTTGATGGACAGGCAGTACCAGAGTGGCAAGACCAAAGGATTTGTATATTCTGGGGAAGCCAAAGCTCTGTTGAAGTTGAAGTCAGAGAGAAGTTGAAAAGATCATGGGTTATAATTAGAGAGAGAAATACCTGAAACTGAAAATTTGAAGGAGTGAAATTACTGGTGATGAAAAGAAAAAGGGTTTGATTATGAAAGTAAGTGGCTGAGGTGAGATTCAGGATAATGCCAATGGCGGATGAAAAGATCAAGGATCTGACATATCTGTGTAGCCATGAATCCACCAAAAATTATTGCAGAAATGGAAGTGGAGAGGAAGACAGTGAACAAGAGAGACATCCTTTCATTTAATGAGAGTGGTTGGCAGGGAGGAAAAGTATATCATTGCATGGAGAAGTATAGGTGTTGTAGCAAAAGTTTGCAGGGCAGAATCAGAGTACTGGTCTAGAAGTGGCAGTGGGAAATGAAGAGAATGACCCCCTCCTTCTGGACAAATGGTATCAGAGAACATACATCCACCACTTGGGAGAGCTGCAGCAGATGCAGTGCCCTGAAGATCTATTTGAAATTTCAGTTGGATTGAGAAATTAGTATATTCAGAGAAGTTGACTGAAAGCTGTTTTTACTCCTGACATACCATGAGTTCCAAAGGACCAAGGGGAAGGGTTTAGAGGATGGAGAATGGAAAGGAGATTGGGTAGACTGGGGATCAGTTCAGCTCTGTTCAGTGCCTCAGCTGTGACCGACTCTTTGCGACCCCATGGGCTGCAGCACGCAAGACTTCCCTGTACATTACCAACCGCTGGAGCTTGCTCAAATTCATGTCCCTTGTGTCAGTGCTGCCATCCAACCATCTTATCCTCTGTCGTCCCCTTTTCCTCCTGCCTTCAATCTTTCCCAGCACCACAGTCTTTTCCAATGAGCCAGTTCTTTGCATTGGGTGGCCAAAATATTGGAGCTTCAGCTTCAGCATCAGTCTTTCTGAAGAATATTCAGGACTGATTTCCTTAAGGATGGACAGGTTGGATCTCCTTGCAGTCCAAGAGACTCTCAAGAGTCTTCTCCAACACTATAGTTCAAAAGCATCAATTCTTCAGTGCTCAGATTTCTTTATAGTCCAACTATCACATCCATACATGACTACTGGAAAAACCATAGCCTTGACTAGATGCACATTTGTTGGCAAAGTAATGTCTCTGCTTTTTAATATGCTGTCTAAGTTTGTCATAGCTTTTCTTTAAAGAAGCAACTGTCTTTTAATTTCATGGTTGCAGTCACCATCTGCAGTGATTTTGGAGCCCAAGAAAATAAAGTCTGTCACTGTTTCCATTGTTTCCCCGTCTATTTGCCATGAAGTGATGGGACCAGATGCCATGGTCTGAGTTTTTTGAATGTTGAAATTTAAGCCAGCTTTTTCACTCTCCTCTTTCACTTTCATCAAGAGGCTTTTTAATTCCTCTTCACTTTCTGCCATAAGAGTGGTATCATCTGCATATCTGAGGTTAGTGATATTCCTCCCAGTTGAGCTATCTCAAATCCTAAAAGATTTTGCTGTTAAAGTGTGGCACTCAATATGCCAGCAAATTTGGAAAACTCAACTGTGGCCACAGAACTGGAAAAGGTCAGTTTTCATTTCAGTCCCAAAGAAAGGCAGTGCCAAAGAATGTTCAAACTAACACACAATTGTACTCATCTCACATGCTAGCAAAGTAATGCTCAAAATTCTTCAAGCAATGCTTCAGCAGTACATGAACCAAGAAGTTCCAGATGTCTAGATGTTCAAGTTGGATTTAGAAAAGGCAGAGGAACCAGAGATCATATTACAACATCTGTTGGATCATAGAAAAAACAAGAGAGTTCCAGAAAAACATCTACTTCTGCTTTATTGACTATGCCAAAGCCTTTGACTGTGTGGATCACAACAAAGTGTGGAAAATTCTTAAAGAGATGGGAATACCAGACCACCTTAACTCCTCCTGAGAAATCTGTATTCAGGTCAAGAAGCAACAGTTAGAACAGTCTGTAGTTTGAACCAGTTAGGAAGCAACAGTTAGAACCAGTCCATGGTTTGGAACAACATACTGGTTCCAAATTGGGAAAGGAGTACATCAAGGCTATACATTGTCACCCTGCTTATTTAACTTATATGCAGAGTACATCATGTGAAATGCTGGGCTGGATGAGACACAAGCTGGAATCAAGACTGCTGGGAGAAATATCAATAACCTCAGATATGCAGATTGGGAATAGAGAAAACTGTATGAGGTTGAGTAGAGGACAGGGATGAAAAGCATTGAAATTGGTCTCTAAATCTTCTAAGGAAGGGATAGATAGTTAATTTTAAGCAGAGTCTCCTTGAATTGGTGTTTGTCAGTGAGCAGCGGTCTGAGAGGAGGTTCGGTTCTGCTGTAAGTGGATCCAGACCAGAGGAGGGGAATTTTTACCAGGGGCTCTTCAGTTCTACTAGTGAGATGTCAAGGTCACCGGAGGGCCAGGCTTGCCAGTATGAAGCAATCTCTTAAAGACACAGTTATGGAGAAATAAGATCACTTAGGTAAAGAAGACTCTGGGTCAGAATGCTTAACTGATTTTTATTTGCTGAACTTAGAAGAAAATACTAAGACAAGATGAGAAAAAAATTGTTTAAATCATAAGCATATGAAAATGCTTGGATACTTAAAGAATATTCTTGTCCTTGATGTTTTTAGCAGCTTATATTTAACCAGCTCTAATTCTTCTTAAGCACCATTTTGTTCAGTCTTTTGAAACTGAAGATTAGTCTTTCAATGAGAAATCTGCATTTCATTGTAAAGATGGAGCACAATGCCTTCGGCTCACTATTCTGTGGAGGAGCAAGCTTATTTTGGTAATATATCTTTAGCATATTGTAAAAACAGTGATTGTAGCAAATTTATTTCAGGCAAGACAGACTGAGACATGCACATGTATGGCTCAAGGGGCATGAAAGATATATCCTTTATTTCCTATACTTCAGGTAATGAAAAATTCAGAGGTGACGTCAGTTATCTTTGATTTCAAATTGGGTGTCTGTGATAAAAGAACCAGTGAAGGGGAAAAAAAAGTAATTTCAGAATGAGAGATTATTGTAATTAGAGTCAGCAGCAGATCTGTGCTATGAAGATGTTTCTTTACTTTCTACTTCCTTTGGGAAAATACAAAATTTTAAGAATTTTCCCTTTAGGTTAGACCAGTTGTTCATTTCTGCCTTGGATTCTAAATATTGTACCTTGGTAAAAATTATATGGAAAATGCTTCAGGTTCTCCCCATGGCTTTAGCCTCATTCCCAGTTTTTGGGCAAGAGGTATCATAAATACACCCACCATCATCCAGGCATCCAGCCCTGGTCATTTGACCACCATTATGGATTTTGAATCTATTCTGTTTTGTGCATTTCTGCTACCATTGTTCTGATTCAGACCTTCAGCACTTTTCAGCTGCATAATTACTGTAATTTTGAAAAGGTAAATATGATGATGTCAGTGTGTGTCAGTTATGTGAAAGCTTTTTTGAGGAGATGGGGTTTGAATTGGGTATTAAAGGATAGTTAGAATTTTGAAGGGTATTCTAGGTGGCAAGGATGTTTTGTATGAAGGAGTCATGATGAGAAAGCACAGGGTCCTTTTGGATGGTACTGAGCTGGGCATTTGACCAGAATTCTCCATTAAGGCTTCCCTGGTGGCTCAGATGGTAAAGAATCTGCCTGCAATGCAGGATACTTTGATTTGATCCCTGGGTCAGGAAGATACTCTGGGTCAGAAAGGGAATGGCTACCCACTCCAGTATTCTTGTCTCTGAGAATTCCATGGACAGAGAAGCCTGGAGGGCTACAGTCCATGGGGTCACAAAGAGTCAGATATGACTGAGCACCTAACACGTTCTTCCTTTGCACTTTCTTAGTTCCATTAAGGAAGATGAAATGGGAAAGTTGGGTTAGGGCCTGATTTAGCAGCATCTGATCAACCAGTGGAGGATATGGGGCTGTATTTGGAGTTGAGAACTACTTCCTTCCTTTGTTTTTGGTTAAAAGGAGCTAATTTTCAGTTCCCTGGTGTCTTAGATCACCCTGAGGAGGTAATCAGGCAGGAGTTTTAGAGGGTGGTAGTTACAGTAAAAAACCTCTCCAGGAAAAGAACCCTACACAACGCAGTGGTGAGGAGAGGGGACAATGGCAACAAAACCTGCCACAGAAAACTGCCAGTTGTGTGGCTCCCAGTCATTGTCCTTGGGAAAACATTTAGAGGTCAGCTGAACACTCCCTCCATGTGCCATCAGCAGGACTTTGGAATATTTTCTGTTATAATAAACTTTTTGTTGTAATTGTGATTGCTGTAGAAGGATCTGGCTTGAGGACTCAATTTTGCTGCAATAAAATGTCATAATTTTTAAAAGCTTGAGTCTGATAGAAGCCTAGATGGAAATGCAGGCTCTAACAGAAGTTCTAATTTTTGCCCAGAAATAGGACAGCAAAGCAATCTCTACAAAAAGACTTTATGCTAATGAAGGAGATTGTTTCACAAGGTGAAGATGGCCAGTGGCACATTCAAAATGCTAGAATTTAAAAATCCATCATCCACTTGACTGTTCTTGTGTAGTGTCTGGTACAAAGCCTGGCAGAAAATAGGTGCTCAAGGAAGGTCTCTTAAATGAATGAATATGAAATGGTAGGGGCTCTGGGAATGGTCCTTATAATATTTACTCAGCTTAAAATTGTTTTCTCTTTTAATCTTCATGTACTAGGATTATGCAATAGAGACAAAGTGAAAAGAAAAAAAATCCCACTATCTCCTCCAACTTTTGAGATTCTCCAGATCAGGATGAAAAACAATTTGAATAATCTACAATGGACTCCCCTTGGCAGTGTAGGAGACATAAGAGATGCAGGTTTGATCCCTGGGTTGAGTTGATCACCTGGAGGAGAGCATGGCAACCCACACCAGTATTCTTGCCTGGAGTCCCATGAGCAGAAGAGCCTGGCAGGATGCAGTCCATCCAGCTGCAAAGAGTCGGGCAAGACTGAGTGATGGAGCATGCACAAAGCAAATAGATTCTGGACACTTGGGTCTGACAAAATTATCACGCACTTGTTAAAGGTATCCTAGCAAAGGGAGGAGATAAATGAATAATTTAGTGTTTTAAATTATTGGGAGAGTGTAGCTTACCAAAAAAGTTTGATTTGATTTTATAAATGTGACTATTAAGACAGTTATTTGCATGTCCCTGCTGGTCTTCCCTGGAACCTATTACCTTTTGACTTTCAAAGCCTTTTTTTGCTGTGGGCAGTGTCAGTAGGGAAAATAATGCTGGCCAGATGAGGATGGAATTATATAAATGAACAGCTCCAGGAGTTTGGGGGTTAGGAGATCTCTAAAGTCACAATCCACACCTGAAGAAACGGGGTTTTGGATAAGGAATCAGAGGTGGCGGCTCACTCTGTATATCCTGTGTTACTTCCAGGGACCACAGTATTATGACAGCATCCAGCAGATCCGGAGGGGTGTCCATGCAGGTTTGGTTTGACAGAGGAGTGAACAGAGGCTTCTCTTCAGCAGGTTCAACTTCAACCTGCTAAAATCTGATTGATAGAGGACAGGCAAAAGGGCTAAGGTGGGAGCATTTTCTCCTTTCAGTGCTAGGAAGAGAAAACTGCTAGTGCCCTCCAGCATACTGGAGAGTGGATTTTTTTTTTTTTAAACCAAATCTGTAGTTGTTATAAAAGAAGTGAAAATACTGTCATAGAAGGTAGGCTGAGGCTGGGGTTCTTCTCCTGGGAGAGAATGCCCCTACTTAGGTGAGGAGTGTATCTGGGAGTACAGGTTGAAGGTGAAAAATAAACCTTTATCTGGTGGTTTCTTTATATCTCCTCCAGTGAATTCTGACTTTCGATCAGAAAGAGAGGATGGATTTTCTTGCCTTACAGCTTCCGGGGAGACATGCTGTGGGAGTCTCACTGCTTCGAAATAATTCGTGGATGTTTTGTGAAACCTTTTGACCTGGCTGGGAGCCTGGGGCTTTTGAGCATTCAAGAATAATAGGCAGCATTGAAAAGGAGTGGATAGAATGTTTTATTAACTGTAGCTATTTTTATTAACTGCAGTCAGGGGAATATCAGAAAGGATCAGAATTTAGGAATTCTTTGAAAAGTCTTTATTTTACATGGTTTTATTTTACATTGCTTCGATGCTTTACTCTCTGGTATAACAGACACTGAATTTTCAGCCCTAACAAATGAGAGGGCTAAGATGAGGCTTTGAAATTTTGATTTATTGTTGAAAGTGAATATGAGTGGCAGAGAGATGGAAGGAGAGTGAGAGAAGCTAGGAGGTAACAGTAACTTTTTTTGAGAGCAGTTTCTTTCCTTCAAAATCTATACTATTCACAATAAAGTTTCACCACCATGTAGCTATACTCACTTTATTGTAAATTTTATCTATGATGCAGTTCAATAGATATATTTTGAGTATCAACTATGTATAAAGCAATGTGTTAATGTATGTAAGGATTTAGAAATGAGTCATATGAAGCCTTGGCTCATGGTCTCTTGGTTGGGCTTAGTTCTCTGCCACTTGTTTGTTTATTACCCTCCCCACGGTCCACCCCCTAACCCCCTCTACATTTTGGTTTCTTTATCAGCAAAATCAGGGTAATAATATAGTGATTTGATTATTCATTCATTGGCAGTGTTTATCATTTATTCACTAAGTGCCAAATCCAAGAGAAAAATGTGGAGAAAAATCCTTACCCTATAAGACTGTTCTGAATAATAAATGAAGCAATGATTGTAAAGTGTTTTGCAAAATGTAGTGCTCAATAAACATTAGTTGTTGTCATTGCTAATTGGTAAGAGACACACCTGGTTGAGCTTGAGTTCAGCTGCTGCAGAAGAGGTATCCTCTCCTGTAGTAGTATGGCTGAGATTCTGAGTACTGTTGTTAATGTGGGTTCAATAAGACTGTCCACATGGCTTGAGTATGCTCTTCTGTGTATTCTTCACTCACCTCAGAGTCAGGCCCAACACTGTGGGGAACATGGCTGTATCAAGATAAATGACATTATATTCCATAACGGAGATGGATAGGAATCATAGGGACTCATAATTGAGATGGATAGATAGACATAAAAACAGCTCTAATGCATCAGATCAGTGCTGTAATAAAGTTATGAACAAAGAGCTGTGGGAGCACAGAAAAAGGAGATGAGCTCTGCTTAAGGCTGGGAAAGGCTCAGAAAAGTAAGATTTGAGCTTTTTTCTCTTAATTTTCAGGTAAACAATTTAGGGCAGGGAATGAGGGTATTTTAAGCAGAGGAAACAGTGTGACAAAGATGCATGCATGTACCTGGGGAAGGATAAGGATTCTGGGGTGGCTGAAACAAAATCTGAATTCTATCTTGGGAGATTCAGAAAATAAACTATCAGGGGGTTTTTAGCAGGAAAGTGTCCAGCAGTTGGAAGGACCGAGGCAGGCCTTCTAGCTAGGAGGCTGTTGTAAATCAGGTGAGAAAAGAGGAGGGCTTAGCAACTGGCAGTGGGACGGAAGTAGACACATATAAGAAACATTTAGATGTTGAATTTATGGGACTTAGTGACTTAATGGATGTGGGGGATGAGACCATTGGAGGAGTCCAGATGACTTTAAGATCTTTCACCTGTAATTGTGCGTGCTAAGTCACTTCAGTCATGTCTGACTCTTTGCCACCCTCTGTCCATGGGATTCTCCAGACAAGAATACTGGAGTTGGTTGTGATACCCTACTCAAGGCAATCTTCCTGACCAAGAGATTGAACCTGTGTCTCTTCCGTCTCCTACATTGGCAGGTTCTTTACCGCTGCACCACCTGGGAAGCCCATTTTGGCAATCGGAGGGGCCATTATCTGAATAGGAAATTCAGATGCAAAAGTGAGTTTATGGATGATAATGAGTTCATACTGGACTTGTTGAATCTAAGTTTTGTACATGGTTTGTGTACTCAGTAACTTCGTGGTGAAGAGGGAAGTAACCACAGACTGATTAATGACAGTGTGTTCCACTTCAGTTAACTGCTAATAAACCCATTAACCAAGCTTCCAAAAAAAGTCATATTTGAAAAAGTTGAGTTTGGAAACTAATTTGAATGTCTGGCTGTAACTGAGTTGCCAACAAACTGGGAGGCTAGAACCTGCCATCTTGCCTGTTTCTGATAGCGCACACACTGTTTCTTTATTTAGAACCTCTTACCAGTATCAATTAAACCACAGTTAAATTTGACATCTCTTAACCTTGCATTGGATCAAATTCACTGCTACAGCAGAACCCATATGGCACGGAGACAGTTGTAGGCATTCGTTCATTGCTTATGTAGAGCTATTGGCCCAGTGCCAACCAGTAATCACTGCTTTTTTGTTAATAGACATGTTTGCTTTACAGTCATTTCTATACACAGGGCTCTGGATTAATTAGATCAAAATCTGTCATCCATCTAAGAAGCCACAAGAACTTTCTGTGCTTCTGAAGGGAAGGGAACAACAGATTTTGGCAAATTAAAAAAAATAAATGTGTTTGCTTGTTTCCGTAAGAACTTTGCAGGCTATCTAAATAACCAGTGCATAAATAAGTTTTGATAATTAATAAGGAACATAGAGTGAGTTGGGGAGTCAAATAGATGAGTCATCAAAGTAATCAAGGTGAGATCTTTCTCAGGATATGAATTAGCTGATTTTATTTTTCTGAAAAAAGCACATTTGGTTTTTATATTTGTTTCCCTGAAAGCTAACAGACAAATTTTGTTTGGATGTGAAGAGAGCCCCACTCGCCTTCAGGTCAAAGGTTTGTTTAAGTTGAAGAAATAGCCACTAGGTTTCTTTGCACCCAGGTTCGAGTGGGAAGAGGGCTGACCTTCCAGGCCATGCTTTGGCAGAGCTCTGCTGTAACTCTGCCTTTGGGTCCACTGCCCTGAGCTGCCTCCGGCTGAGACCACCACACCTTGGCACCTTCTACTGCTGTACTAATGAAGCCCCCTTAGACGTGCCTTATGCTAAATCCTTCTCTGAAGTCACTCTTTCCAGACCAAGTTTCTTTGCAGTGATACAGATAGTGTTTGCTGTTTCTTATATGGAAGCACACGGAGATTTAAATAGTATCACAAAGCTTCCACCCTGTGTATATGAGAAACTTAATCTAATACTTGAAATGTATTTGTTGAATGAATGAAAGATGGAGGTAGGAAGCAGAGGAATGAAGCTCACACCTATATAATGATCTTTGATGTTTCTTTGATCTGTGTAGGAAAAAGGCCTCAATATGTTAAATGCCTTTGGTTTCTGGATTAAAATAAAATAAATCTGTGCCATCCAAGCTTTCTCTTGGGCTTTGCTGGTGGCTCAAATGGTAAAAAATCTGCCTGCAATCTGGAGACCCGGGTTTGATTCCTGGGTCAAGAAGAGCCCCTGGAGGAGGAAATGACAACTCACTCCAGTATTCTTACTGGGAAATTCTATGGACAGAGGAGCCTGTTGGGCTACAGTCCTTGGGGTAGCAAAAGAGTCAGCAACTAAATAACAACAAATCTAAGGTTTAAAAAATATAAGTTTCACTAGCCCATTATTTAAATCATCCAGGTTGTTGTAGATGAGAATCTTGCATTTCTAACACTTGCCCATTTCATTGTTTCCAACTACCACCACTTTGTTTTTTATTGATCTCTCAGTAAGTAGTTCAACATCTAGCTACAGTGGGTACTTAGAGACAGGCAAGTTGAAGTTAATAGATATTTCCTGCTTTCCACAGTGGTTTCCTTAAACAGATATGTAAAGATCATGCAGTAACTAATCCAAGGTCAGCATTGTTAGGAAGAACTTCTGGGGACTTTAGTCTCTTTACCCACCTTGGTCACTGCTTCCTAACCTCTCCAACAAGAGAGAAGAGCCCAGTTTCTCTGTTCATTGTGAAATGAGACCTTAATCTTAATTGTGGTGTAAAGTTACCCAGCGAAACTGACCAGGGAAAGAAAACAGTAGATGTCAGGCAGATGAGGCAGCTGCAGAATCAGTCAGTTCAGTTGCTCAGTTGTATCAGACTCTTTGCAACCCCATGGACTGCAGCGCACCAGGCTTCTTTGTCCATCACCAACTCTCAGGGCCTACCCAAACTCATGTCCATTGAGTCAGTGATGCCATCGAACTGTCTCATCCTCTGCCATCCCCATCTCCTCCTGCCTTCAATCTTTCCCAGCATCAGGGTCTTTTCAAATGAGTCAGTTCTTGGCATCAGGTAGCCAAAGTATTGGAGTTTCAGCTTCAGCATCAGTCCTTCCGATGAATATTCAGGACTGATTTCTTTTAGGATGGACTAGTTGGATCTCCTGTCAGTCCAAGGGACTCTCAAGAGTCTTCTCCAACACCACAGTTCAAAAACATCAATTCTTCAGCACTCAGCTTTGTTCACCGTCCAACTCTCACATCCATACATGACCACTGGAAAAATCATAGCCTTGACTAGATGGACCTTTGTTGGCAAAGTAGTGCCTCTGCTTTTTAACATGCTGTCTAGGTTTTTCATAACTTTTCTTCCAAGGAGCAAGCATCTTTTAATTTCATGGCTGCAGCCACCATCTGCAGTGATTTAGGATACCCACAAAATAAAGTCTCTCATTGTTTCCACTGTTTCCCTATCTATTTGCCATGAAGTGATGGGACCAGATGCCATGATCTTTCAGTTTTCTGAATGTTGAATTTTAAGCCAACTTTTTCACTCTCCTCTTTCACTTTTATCAAGAGGTTTTCTAGTTCTTCTTCACTTTCTGCCATAAGGGTGGTGTCATCTGCATATCTGAGGTTATTGATATTTCTTCTGGCAATTTTGATCTAAATTTAAAAATTAAATATAAATTTTAAAGTTAAATCTAGATTTAAAAATTAATATTCGAGCTGCAGAATAGATGAGGGGAAATTGGTCAAAGACTTTATGCTTGAGAGAAGGTAGAACAAACAAGACATTGGGGCCCATCCCTGAAGGGATCACAAAGGCTGTGGATGCCTGCAGTGCATCAGGAAAGGTCAGGTAGAGGCAGTAGAGTAGGATCTGTGTACACTTGAGCCTTGTACACCATTAAGGGAGTAGGGAGATAAACCCTCTGAACTATGGGCAATCCGAGTGTGATTTACATTGAGCCTTCTGTATCTGTGCTTCCTCTGTATAGGTGCTTCTCTATCCAAGGATTCATCAAACTGATCGTAGCATTTACTATTGAAAAAAAAATCCGTGTATAAGTGGACCAGTACAAGGGTCAACTGAAGTTGGATACCTGTTGCTGTATCTTTTGTCTGATTAGTAGATTGTCTTGCAGACCAGGGCAAATGGTCAAGTAGTATGTGCACAAAGCTTGCTGGAGCAGTGTTACTGGGGAAAACTTTTCAAGCTAGAGTGGCAGCTGTGTGCAGGGACCTGCACACCTGTCCACTGTCCGCTGCACTCTGGGGGAGCACACAGAGATCCAGCAGGGCCAGGTGAGACAAGGGGCTGTCAGGTTGAAAAACTGCTTGGGCAGAGGAGCACTGGGCCCTCCTTTGGCAAAGTCAGTGATGTGGATATAGTAGCACTATGACATGGCAGAACCCTGGCTCTGACCTTGTCTTGCCAGCTCAGTGTAAGAGGTGGAGGGAGAGCCAGGCTTTCCCTTGTGGAGTCAGGAAGCTGAGTGCCAAGCCTTGCAGTTGGATCTATTAATATATATCAGGGCAATCTAGGGGAAGTGTTGCACCACATCTGCTTCTTTGATGCTTCCTTTCCCTTGGCATATTGAGTGTGGGATCCAAGTGTTGAGTTGACCAGGATTGATTGTCTTAAAGTGGCTAAAGTGCTATACTCAATATGCCAGCAAATTTGGAAAACTCACAAGTGGCCACAGGACCAGAAAAGGTTAGTTTTCATTCCAATCCCAAAGAAGGGCAATGCCAAAGAATGTTCAAACTACTGCACGATTTCACTCATCTCACACGCTAGCAAGATAATGCTCAAAATTTTCCAAGTAAATCTTCATTAGTACATGAACCGAGAACGTCCAGATGTTCAAGGTGGATTTAGAAAAGGCAGAGAAACCAGAGATCAAATTGCCAACATCTGTCAGATCATTGAAAAAGCAAGATAGTTCCAGAAAAACATCAACTTCTGCTTTATTGACTATGCCAAAGCCTTTGACTGTGTGGATCACAAGAAATTGGAAAATGCTTCAAGAGTTGGGAATACCAGCCCACCTTACCTACCTCCTGATAAATCTGTATGCTGGTCAGGAAGCAACAGTTAGAACTAGACATGGAAAGATACTGGTTCCAAATTGGGAAAGGAGTATGTCAAGGCTGTATGTTGTCACCCTGCTTATTTAACTTATATGCAGAATACATCATGAGAAATGTCAGGCCGGATGAAGCTCAAGCTGGAATTAAGACAACTGGGAGATACATTAATAACCTCAAATATGCAAATGAAACCATCCCTATGGCAGAAAGCAAAGAAGAACTAAAGCACCTCTTGATGAAAGTGAAAGAGGAGAGTAAAAAAGTTGGCTTAAAATTCAACATTCAGAAAACTAAGATTGTGGCATCTGGCCCCATTACTTCATGGCAAATAGATGGGGAAACAATGACAAACTTAATTTTTTTATTTATTTTAAATGCAGATTTAGACCTGCATCTAAATCACTGCAGATGGTGACTGCAGCCATGAAATTAAAAGATACTTGATCCTTGGAAGAAAAGTTATGACTAACCTAGACAGCATGTTAAAAAGCAGAGGCATTACTTTGTCAACAAAGGTCCAAGTAGTCATATATGGTTATGAGATTTGGACTATAAAGAAAGCTGAGTGCTGAAGAATTGATGCCTTTGAATTGCGGTGTTGGAGAAAATTCTTGAGAGTTCTTTGGACTGCAAAGAGATCCCACCAGTCCATCCTAAAGGAAATCAGTCCTGAATATTCATCAGAAAGACTGACGCTGAAGCTGAAACTCCAATATTTTCGCCACCTGATGCAGAGAACTGACTCATTTGAAAAGACCTTGATGCTGAGAAAGATTGAAGGTGGGAGGAGAGGGGACGGGAGAGGATGAGATGGTTAAATGGCATCACTGACTCGATGGACATGAGTTTGAGAAATCTCCAGGAATTAGTGATGGACAGGGAAGCCTGGCATGCTGCAGTCCATGGGGTTGCAAAAAGTCAGACACGACTGAGCAACTGAAATGACTGATTTTGTTTTAAACAGTAGGACAAGCTAGCATCCATGCATGGAATTGCAGGAGCTTCTTTTCTATGAGGCCAGAATGAATGCGGCAGGGTTCAGTCTTGGGCAAGCCAACACTTATCTCTCACGAGATGATCCAGCCTTGTTGTCATAAGTTATCAATATATTCTGAGAAAGAGATGCAAAATAATAAAAACTACCATTTATTGAACACTTGGAAGTGGAAGTGTTAGTCACTCAGTTGTGTCTGACTCTTTGATCCTATGGACTATGGGCTTCCTAGGCGGCACTAATGGTAAAGAACTCACCTTTACCATTAGGTGAAGACTTAAGAAACTTGGGTTTAGTCCCTGGGTTGAGAAGATGCCATAGAGAAGGGCATGGCAACTGACTCCAGTATTCTTGCCTTTAGAATCCCATGAACAGAGAATCCTGGAGGGCTACACATCCATAGGGTCACAAAGCCCTGGACACAACTGAAGCGACTTAGCATATTGACTCTAGCCCACCAGACTCCTCTTTTCATGGAATTCTCCAGGTAACAATACTGGAGTGGGTTGTCATTTCATTCTCCAGGGTATTTTCCTGACCCAGGGATCGAAACAGGTCTCCCGCCTTGCAGGCAGATTCTTGACTGTTTGTTTGAGCCACCACTTACTATGTGACAGATACCTTATCAAGCGCTTCATTTATGAAATACATCAATAATTGATTGCAACACTTAAAGTATAATAGCATTGTAAATAAGGCAGCTGAGACAATCAAAGATTAACTTACTGGCTCAAGATCATTCAGTTAATCAATGACAGAGCTAGAATTTACACTCAGGAGATCCAGCTCCTAATCTTACACTTATATTGCCTCATTGCCTCTCATGGATTTAGTCCTAAGATTTGGAACCCATTTCTTGTTCTAGTGGTTCTGTTTCTGGAGAGGAACCTGTAGTTATGAAGCTCAGTAATAAATACAGCTTACATTAGGAGCATACAGGAATCTATACTATGTCAAATATAGAGAATAACTAACCTTTTTAGCAAACATTTTCTCTGTTTTGTTTCTGTGCAAAACAAGACTTTGCTTTTGCCTGCTTATTCCTTTGTTATTTGTTTTTAAATTTTAGCATGAATGCTTTACAAAGTCCAAAATTAATCCACATCTTGAGAACCTCCAGAATAGTATATGGAATTTAGAATAGTATACTAAAGGCGTTTGCTATCCTAGTTTCCATGTTATTGTTACCTAGTGTTTTAATTCTTTCATTTGTAAACTGTCTGATGTTAGTCATTGTTTTGAATTTTTAATTCTATTCAATCAATGCTTATTTAGAATTACCGATACATTTGCCAGTTTCTTTGCTCACCATTGTTTCCTACAACACAATCTTTTCTTTGATTTCCTTCTTACTGAGGAGCACAGTTTAGTAGTTCTTTCACCAAAATCTTCTTCTTAATCTTGGCCTGAAATGTTTCACTTGATCTTTTTTTTTTTTGGCTGTGCTGCATACCGTGTGGAATATTAATTCCTCAACCTGGAATTGAACTTGTGCCCCCTTCAGTGGCAGCATGGAGTCCAAACCACTGGACCACCAGGGAATTCCCTTGATCTTTATTTTTAATAATAACTTAGCTGGATATAAATCTTCTAAATTGACTATTATTTTCTCTCAAAACTTTTTCCTCCAGATTTATTGATATATAATAACGTATAACACTGTGTAAGTTTAAGAGCCTACTCATTGGAAAACACCCTGATGCTGGGAAAGATTGAAGGCACAAGGAGAAGAGGACGATAGAGGATAAGATGGTTAGATAGCATCACCAACTCAGTGGGAATGAATCTGAACAAACTCAGGGAGATAGTGAAAGACAGGGAAGCCTGGTGTGCTGCAGTCCATGGAGTTGCAGAGTTAAACATGATTTAGTGACTGAACAACAAGTTCAAGATGTACAATGTAATGCTTTGATATACATATATACATTTATATTGTAAAATGATTATCACAATAAGGTTAGTTAACACATTCTTCACTTGCATAGTTATAATTTATCTTTGTGTTGAGAACTTCAAAAATGTTAGCAACTTTCAAATATATAACTCGGTATTGCTAACCATAGTCACATTATGTCCCTAGAACTTACTTGTCTCTCTTACTCCCCAATCCCTACCATCCCTAGGCAACTACTGCTCTGCTCTCCGTCCCTATAGGATATTTTCTATAACCCTATATAAATAGAATTATACAATATATACTCTTTTTTTTCTGGCTTATTTCATTCATCAAAATAATTTTGACCCATCCATGTTTTTGAGTCTATTGATAGTTTATTTTGATTCTGAGTAGTATCCATTGTATGATGTGATAGCTAATTTTATGCATTAACTTGACTGGATCAAAGGATGCTCAGAGATCTGATGGTGCATTATTTCAAGGTGTGTCTGTGAGCCTGTTCAGTTGAGATTAGCATTTGAATTGGTGGACTCTGTAAAGTAGGTTGCCCTTCCCAATGTGGGTGGTATCATGCAATCTTTTGAGGGCCTAAATGGAACAAAAACATGCAGGAAGATGGCATTATGTTGGAGGCACATTTGAGAGACCAGTGGTCAGTGCTACAAAGGGGAGGTTGGAATGACACAAGGAAAAGAGTGATGTTCAGGTTTAGTAGGCATGGAGCTGGGACAAAGCGAGATTTGTTCCCATTATCCTCATATTTTTTATGCAGGTGAACTTTGGTTAAAATGAACACAGCCTCCATGGTGGGCTGTTGACACCTTATTTATCTTTCCCAAACCTCTTCCTCATCCTTGCCCCATTTCCATCAACAGTAGACACATCTTCATGGAACAAGTTGAAGTCATCTGGTGTAAACTCCCATAGTCTCTTTGTTCTAACTCTATCCATCCTCATCTTTCCTCTTGACGTGGGTAAGAGGCTAAGGTCACCGTACCCTATGTCCTCTTGATCTGTTCCCTCTCACTCCTAGTACATCCAGTCACGACTACATCCACTGAAACTGGCTGGCCATTATTACTACTGATCTTATAGTGACAAAAACAGATGGCTATTCTTTAGATCCTTTATTTAGTAATATTTTACATGATTGATTGTGTTCTTAGTTTCAGAATACCGTTTGCATTAGATGTCATGGCACAGTTTTCTTCTAATTCACCTACATATTACTTTTGATTAATCTGTTTCCTTTTTTTCTTCCTTTGACTGCTTTCCAATATCAGTATATTTAGCAATTGATTAATTACAAAGTGAAAAAGAGTAACTTCAGTGAAGAAGCCTAGCAGTTACCAACTTAGTCAAGTAATCAAAGTAAACATCATTAATGATACAATTCAAAATTTTGTACAACCTGATAAGATGCAATGAGAAGAACACAACATTACTTCTGCAGAATGCCTCTCAAAGATGCATAACCTGCTTCATGAGAAACAACAGAAAAAAAAACAAAACAATTTGAGGGTCATTTACTAAATAACTGGCCTGTAACTGTCAAAAATGTTGAGGTCATAAGTGTCAAAGACTGAGCTTTTACAGACTGAAGGAGATAGATGAAACATGAAAATTAAATGCCATGAATGAACACGGCATCTTTCTGATCTGAAGGATGTTGTTGAGACAACTGGTGGAATTGAAGGGTGTTCTGAGAATTAGATAGTAGTGATCTATCAGTGTTGATATCCTGATTATGGTTGTGTGAGAGAGCGTGTTGGTAGGAAACATATATCGTTTTCTGGGGTGAAAGAGCATCAGGTCAGCACTTACTCTAAAATTATTCAAAGAAAAGATTCTCTGTGTTTGCAATTCTTTTGCTAGCTTTAGGGTTTTTTTTTCCAAAATAGAAAATAATTATATAAAATATATAATCTGTGCTTTGAATTAGGACATCTAGGTCTGAAAAGAGAGTAGAAGAGATTAGTGTGTAGTGTGGGGCATGTAGGATGGGGCAAGGCTACTTAGATGGGTTGGATCCTGGACGGATTTCAAAACCTCGAACTGTAAAAAGTATGCACTGAGAAAAATGTAGAAAGAATCTTAGTGACTCTACATCTAACCATTGACAATCAACATAAAATCAAAGAAAAAGAGCAATCACATGAAAATGTGGAAGATGAGACTACCTTTCAATGGCAATGATTAGAAATAGACATCTCTATTTCTGTCTCTTCTCTGTCTCCATCCATATCTGTCTGTGTCTGTCTCTGTATTCCCTCTCTCCAACTTCTTATTGTTTTCTAAAATCTGATGTTAAAAAAAAATTCTTGAGGGAGAGATCAAGATGGTATAGAAAGGAATATGGAGCTCACCTACTCCCACAAATACATCAGAAATGACATCTACAATGTGGAACAGTTTTCCCAGAATACCTACTGAAAGTTTGTAGAAAATCTCATACAAGACTGTCAGAAAGATCTCTCTGAGACCAGCACATCTGGTTCTGGCCATGTTGCCACATTTCTGAGTCTGAGATGCATACCTACTGGTGTGTGTAGCACCTAAGTGCTGAAACCTGGGCTTCAGTGGACCGGCCTGGGGAGAGGACTCACTTTGACTGCACAGAGATAGTCCGAAGTGTTGGCAGTACGGCCTTGGTTGCAACTTGGACTGTGTGCAGGACTGAGTGTGGGCCTGCCATAGGATCCCCACTGTCAACATGAAAAAGGAAGGCTGTGAGTCCACCATGGCCACATTGTCAGTGTGCTCATGGTGGGGTATAGATCTGGCTGCTGTAGGTATCACGAACTTTGTGGGTACACATGCAGAGTGTTAGTTGTTCAGTCGTGTCTGACTCTTTGCGACCCCATGGACTTTAGCCCACCAGGCTCCTCTGTTCATGGATGTTTCCAGGCAAAAATACTGGAATGGGTAACCATTCCCTTCTCCAGGGGATCTTCCTGACCCAGGGATCAAACCAGCATCTCCTGCATTGCAGGAAGACTCTTTATCACCTGAGCGACCAGGACAGAGGTGGGGCTGAAATCCAAGGTTGATTACTAGTGCTCCCACAGTGGGAGTGGAGGCATGGCTGTGGCAAGTTTTTGTGCTTGTAGCTTTGTGAGTGTGCACGTTCACCTGAAAAATACCTGAGCTGATTATTGATGCTCCCATAGCAGAGATGGGTCAAGGCACCAGCAGCAGTGGACTTTGTGGGTGTGCACACGGGGTGGTAGACAGCATCACAGAGTGATGGACAGCATCACATGTCCTGGTGGACATCTCCTGGGGAAGAACATGCAGAAGCATCTTTCCCAGAGGGAGAGCTCCAGCCCCATTTTCCTCATACCACGGCTTAGAACCAGATCTGGGAGCTTTTGCTCCAACAACTGGGGATCAAGCTGCCCCATGACAGGGCTGTAACAACCACAGAGCAAAAAGGAGACCCCACCCAACATCCATTGCTGGCTCTGGTTACCAGAACAACAATCACACCTTCTATCAAAGGGATAATAGCCTGCAGACCCTGAGAAAAGATGTGGCAGGCATCCATACCAAGAATAGTCCTCACACAAAAAATATTGGGCTCATGTAGGCTACACACTCCCACATAAAAGAAGCCCTTTAAGACCACAGTAGAGAGGAGGGACTAAGATGGCGGAGGAATAGGACAGGAGTCCACACTCTCCCCAACAAATACACCAAAGGAACATTTAAATACCGAACAAACTCCATAAATCAACATCTGAATGCTGGCAGAGGTCTTCAGGCATCTGGAAAGACAGCCCATTGCCGACGAAAGAAGGTAGGACCAAAGGAAAAAAAAAAAGTAAAAAGAGGCAAAGAGACAGGGACTGAGATTCATCTCAGAAGGGGAGCCTCGAAAGAGATAAAGGTTTATGAACGTCAGGAAACATTCTCACTGGCGGAACTGAGAGATCTGAGGCGAATCTCAAAGAGCATAAAAGTCGGGACTTAGAAGCTGATAAATAGTTAGCCCCTTGGAGAACGGAGCGGCGGCCGGTCGCCCCATCCCCCACGAGCCAGCGGACTGCTCAGGGAGGGGCAGGCCATGCGCTTACGGGGAGGACTGAGATTGAACGCCTGGGGCAGACTGAGGATCCTAACCGAGGGTGCTAACCGGAGATAGACTGCTGGGTAGCCTTCCCAGGGAAGACCCCCGCCAGGCTCGCGCATAGCCTTCCCGAGGAAGACCCCTGCCAGGCTCGCGAACAGAACAAAGGGGAGCGGGGACTCCGACCGCGGAGCGAGGCAGCAGGGTGGAACAGGGAGGCTGCGGGCTAGGGAGAGCGCCCCTGCGAGGCTTCTGCCCTCAAACCGCAGGCAGAATTGGGTGCTAGCCAAGACCTCTGGGGACTCTGGACAGTCGCCACCAGAATTCGGCGCTTCTCATATCTGAGAAAACGCCCCCAGCCACACACTGAAAAAACCGAGCAGCTGGGCCGGGGGAGGGGAGAAGCCGCAGCCCCCCCAACTGCGTCACCAGAGTGCGCCGCCAGAGTCTGCCGCTGCACATCTGAGAAGACACGCCCAGCTGCAAGCAGAAAGAGCCAAGAGGCTGGGCCGGGGGAGAGGAGAAGCCACAGCATCCAACTGCCTCATCAGAGTGCGCTGCCAGCCGAGAGCCTGAGCAGAGGGGGCGGGAAAAGCGCAGGCACCGAGAGAGGGGCAAACCCCAGAGCGCTGAATAGACACTGAAAGGGCCAGCAGAGGTGCCAAATCAAGCAGGACAGACCGCTTAGGATTCCAACCAGGAAACTCTGACAAAACACTCATCCAACCCCTCCCATAGTGAGGAAACCCCACAATAAAGGGACAACACACCAAGATAAACAAGATGAAAAGGCAGAGGAATACCCAACAAATAAAGGACCAGGATAAATATCCCCTAGACCAAACAAAAGACGAAGAGATAGCTTGTCTACCTGACAAAGAATTCCGAATAATGATAGTGAAAATGATCCAAAACCTGGAAAATAAGTTGGAGTTGCAACTCAATAACCTGCAGGCAAGGATTGAGAAGATGCAGGTAAGCTTTAACAAGGACTTAGAAGAAATGAAAAAGAGTCAAAATACAATAAATAATGCAATAAATGAGATCAAAAACACCCTGGAGGGAACCAACAGTAGAATAACAGAAATAGAAGACAGGATAAGTGAAATAGAAGATAGAATGGCAGAAATAAATGAAACAGAAAGGAAAAATGAAAAAAGAATTAAAAGAAATGAGGACAATCTCAGAGACCTCTGGGATAGTATTAAACGCACCAATATTCGAATCATAGGAATCCCAGAAGAAGAAGACAAAAAGAAAGACCATCAGAAAATTCTTGAAGAAATTATGGTGGAAAATTTCCCTAAATTGGGAAAGCAAATAACATCTCAGGTCCAAGAAACACAGAGGGTCCCAAATAGAATCAACCCCAAGCGGAGCACCCCAAGACACATATTAATCAAATTAACAAATATCAAATACAAAGACCAAATATTAAAAGCAGTGAGGGAGAAGCAAAAAATAACCCACAATAAAGATAACAGCTGATCTCTCAATAGAAACGCTTCAGGCCAGAAGGGAATGGCAGAGCATTCTTAAAGTCATGGAAGAAAACAAGCTACAACCCAGATTACTGTACCCAGCAAGGATCTCATTCAAATTTGAAGGAGAATTCAAAATTTTTTCAGATAAGCAGAAATTGAGAGAATTTAGCAATACCAAACCAGCCCTCCAACGAATGCTAAAGGATCTTTCCTAGATAGGAAACACGGATGGGATATATAATCTCGAATCCAAAACAATAAAATAGAAGAAATGGCAACAGGATCATATTTATCAATAATTGCCTTAAATGTAAACGGGCTGAATGCCCCAACCAAAAGACAAAGACTGGCCGATTGGATACAGAATCAAGACCCCTATATATGTTGCCTACAAGAGACCCACCTCAAATCTAAGGACATATATAGACTGAAAGTTAAAGGCTGGAAAAAGATATTCCATGCAAATAAAGACCAAAAGAAAGCAGCAGTGGCAATACTCATATCAGATAAAGTAGACTTTAAAATAAAGGTGGTGAAAAGAGATAAAGATGGATATTACATAATGATCAAAGGATCAATCCAAGAAGAAGAAATAACAATTATAAATATTTATGCACCCAACATAGGAGCACCACAATATGTAAGGCAAATGCTAACAAGTATGAAAGGGGAAATTAACAACAACACAATAATAGTGGGAGACTTTAATACACCACTCACACCAATGGATAAATCAACTAAACAGAAAAGTAACAAGGAAATTCAAACTTTAAATGATACAATAGACCAACTAGACCTAATTGATATCTATAGGTCACTCCACCCCAAAACAAGGAATTTCACTTTTTTCTCAAGCGCACATGGGACCTTCTCCAGGATAGATCACATCCTGGGCCATAAATCTAGCCTTGGTAAATTCAAAAACATTGAAATCATCCCAAGCATCTTTTCTGATCACAATGCAGTGAGATTAGATATCAATTACAGGAGAAAACCATTCAAAACCTCCAACATATGGAGGCTCAACAACACACTGCTGAATAACCAACAAATCACAGAAGAAATCAAAAATGAAATTCAGTTATGCATGGAAACGAATGAAAATGAAAACACAACAGCCCAAAACCTATGGGACACTGTGAAAGCAGTGCTAAGGGGAAGGTTCATAGCAATTCAAGCTCACCTTAGGAAACAAGAAAAAAATCAAATAAATAACCTTACTTTACACCTAAAGCAACTAGAAATGGAAGAAATGCAGAAGCCCAGGTCTAGTAGAAGGAAAGAAATCTTAAAGATCAGGGCAGAAATAAACGCAAAGCAAACAAAAGAGACCATAGCAAAAATCAACCAAGCCAAAAGCTGGTTCTTTGAGAAGATAAATAAAATTGACAAACCATTAGTCAGACTCATCAAGAAACAAAGGGAGAAGAACCAAATCAACAGAATTAGAAAAGAAAACGGAGAGATCACAACAGAAAACACAGAAATACAAAGGATCATAAGAGACTATTATCAGCAGCTATATGCAAATAAATTGGACAACCTGGATGAAATGGACAGATTCCTAGAAAAGTACAACTTTCCAAGACTAAACCAGGAAGAGATAGATAATCTTAATAGACCCATCACTAGCACAGAAATTGAAACCATAATCAGAAATCTTCCAAAAAACAAAAGCCCAGGACCAGATGGCTTCACAGCCGAATTCTACCAAAAATTTAGAGAAGAGCTAACACCTATTCTACTCAAACTCTTCCAGAAAATTGCAGAGGAAGGTAAACTTCCAAACTCATTCTATGAGGCCACCATCACCCTAATTCCAAAACCCGACAAAGATGCCACAAAAAAAGAAAACTACAGGCCAATATCACTGATGAACTTAGATGCAAAAATCCTTAACAAAATTCTAGCAAATAGAATCCAACAACACATTAAAAAAATCATACATCATGATCAAGTAGGCTTTATCCCAGGGATGCAAGGATTCTTCAATATTCGCAAATCAATCAATGTAATACACCACATTAACAAATTGAAAAATAAAAATCACATGATTATCTCAATAGATGCAGAGAAAGCCTTTGACAAAATTCAACATCCATTTATGATAAAAACCCTCCAAAAAGTAGGAATAGAAGGAACATACCTCAACATAATAAAAGCTATATATGACAAACCCACAGCAAACATTATCCTCAATGGTGAAAAACTGGAAGCATTCCCCCTGAAATCAGGGACAAGACAAGGGTGCCCACTCTCACCACTACTATTCAACATAGTTTTGGAAGTCTTGGCCACAGCAATCAGAGCAGATAAAGAAATCAAAGGAATCCAGATTGGAAAAGAAGAAGTAAAACTCTCTCTGTTTGCAGATGACATGATCCTCTATATTGAAAACCCTAAAGACTCTACGAGAAAATTACTAGAGCTAATCAGTGAATATAGCAAAGTTTCAGGATACAAAATCAACACACAGAAATCCCTGGCATTCCTATACACTAACAGTGAGAAATCAGAAAGAGAAATTAAGGAAACAATCCCATTCACCATCGAAACAAAAAGAA
>ML662496.1:9599359-9613395 GCA_007570785.1 Antilocapra americana
AGGGGGATTATGGAGGGGGAGCATATGTGAACCCATGGTGATATCATGTCATTGTTTGGCAAAACTAATAAAAAAAAATGTTTAAAAATAAATAAATAAATAATAAATAAATACAAAAAAAAAAAGACCACATAGATTACTATTTCTCCTAAATTCATAGTCAGAGAAATACAAGTAAAATGAAAAAGAATAACTATTCTCAATCAAAAGAACAAGAGAAGTCCTTGAAGAACAAACAATGAAGCAGACCTCTCCCATCTACAAGATCCCAAGTTCAAAAAGGAGATAATAAAAATGCTGAACGAATTATGAAAGATTATTGATAGGAATGCAGATCACTCTAACAAGGAACTAGAAACTGTAAAGAGAAGCCAAGCAAAATTCAACAGCTCAATTGCTGAGATGAAACTCAAATTAAAGACCATAAATATCAAACTGAATAATGCAGAAGAACAAATAAGTGATCTGGAAAATAGAATAATGGAAACCATCCAATCAGAATGGCAGAGAGAAAGACAAGTGGGGGCAGGGGGGAAGCAACATATGAGATATGTGGGATAATATAAAGTGTGCCAATCTACACATAATGGAATCCTAGAAGGGAAGAAAGAGAATTGGGAGTAAAAAATGTATTTGAATAAATTATCGCTGAAAACTTCCCAGACCTAAGGAGAGAAACAGTTATTCAGCCATAGAAAGCACAGAGGGCTCCAAACAAGATGAACTCAAACAGACCTACTCCAAGACATATAACAATTAAAATGGCAAAAGTTAAAGAGAAGATTCTAAAGGCAGTGAGAGAAAAGTGCTCAGTTACAAGGGAATCTCTTTCAGGCTGTCAGTTGATTTTTCTACAGAAACTTTGCAGACCAGAAGGGAGTGGCAAGATATATTCAAGGTTCTGAAAGGGAAAAACCTGCATCCTAGAGTACTCTACCCAGCAACATTTTCATTTAGAATAGAAGGAGAGATAAAGAATTTCTCAGATAAGGAAAACCTAAAAGAATACAGCAATACTAGACCTACCCTAAAAGAAATATTGAAAGTTCTTCTCTAAATAGAAAAGAAACAAGAATATATAGGAAAGAGAATGTTACACTAGGAAACGCAAATATATTAAAAGATTGAAGATCACTTATATAAGGCAGTACTCAGAATAAAATATAATCAAAAGATAGCCTGAAGTGGTTATAACTACAATGAATAGCAAAAGGAAAAGCATGAAGATGTAAAGTAGGACACCAAATTCACACAATGTGGGAGAGGGAAATAAGAAATTGTAGATATTTTAGAATGTGTTTGAGTTTATATGACTATCACTTTAAAGCAAGTAGATATAGTTATGGGCTACAAAGTTGAAAACCAGGGTAACCACAAATCAAAAACATAGAATAGATTCATAAAACCAGAAAGAAAGCAACTCAAGCATACATTAAAGACAACTGATGTCCACAGGACACTACATCCTTCACTGCTCTCTTCCAAAACAAAACAAAAAAACAAAAACACCCAGAATACACATTTTTTTCAAGTGTGGTTGGAATATTCTCTAGGATAGACAACATGTAAGTACACAAAACAAGCTTCAACAAATTTAAGAGAACATAAATTATTTCAAGCATCTTTTCTGACCACCATGATATGAAACTAGACATCAACCACAGAAAGAGAAATGAGAAAAAATGATTTCATGGAGACTAAACAACATGCTACTAAAAACCAAAGGACCAGTGATAAAATCCAAGAGTAAATTTAAAAATTCCTCAAGATATAAGACAATGAAAACCCGACCATACAAAATTTATGGAGTGCAGCAAAAAACAAGGAAAATCTCAATAAATAACCCAACCTAAGAGAATTAGGAAAAGAAGAACAAACAAAACCTAAATTCAGCAGAAAGAAGGAAATTATAATAAAAATCAGAGAAGAAATAAATAAAATAGAGATTTAAAAAAATGGAAAAAACAAAACCATAAGCTGATTTTCATTTTGTTTTTTAAGAATAAAAATCAACAAACCTCTGGCCATGTTCACCAAGAATAAAAGAGAAGACCCAAATAAATGAAATAAGAAATGAAAGAGGAGAAATAAGAGCCAATGCCACAGAATACAAAAAATCATAAGAAAGTATTATGAACAATTATATTCCCACAAAATGGATGATCTGTTTCTATAAACATACAGCCTACCAAAACTGAATCAAGAAGTAGATAATTTGAACAGACCAGTAACTAAAAGTGAAATATAATCTGTAATAAAAAGATTTCTTGCAAACAAAAGTCCAGGACAGGATGGCTTCACTGAGAAATTCTATCAAACATACAAAGAAAAACTTACACTTATACTTCTCAAACCCCTCCAAAGATTGAAGAATAGAGAATACATTCAAGGTCATTCTATGAGGCCACCATCACCTTGATACCGAAACCAAACAAAGACACTAGCAAAAAAGAAAATTACAGGCCAATATCTTTGAAGAAATTCTCAACAAAATATTAGTAAACTGAGTCCAACAACACATTAAGCATATCATACACCAGGATCAAGTTAGACTCATTCTAGGTCATAAGGATGATTCAACATACATAAATTGATCATTGTGGTGCACCACATCAACAAAAGAACAGACAAAAACCACATGATCATCTCAATAGATGCAGAAAAACATTTAATAAAATTCAGCATCTATGATAAAAATTCTCACCAGAGTGATATAGAAGGAATATATTTCAAAATAATAGAAGTCATTTGTGACAGACTCACAACCAAGATAAAGCTAAATGATGAAAAGATAAAAGCCTTCTTGCTATATTCTGGAATAAGACAAGGATATCCACTCTCACCATTTCTGTTCAACATAGCATTGGAACTCCTAACCATAGGAATCAGAAAACAAAAAGAAATAAAAGGCATCCAAGGCACAAGGGAAGATGTAAAATTTTCATTGTATGCAAGAGACATGATGCTATATTGAGAAAACTCTAGACTCCACATGAAAACTATTAGAACTGATAAATGAATTCAGCAAGGGAACAGGATACAAGATTAATATAAAGAAACCTGTTGAATTTATTACACTAACAATGAACTATCAGAAATTTAAAGCTGAACAATAATCACTTTTAAAATTGCTCAAAAAATTTAAATACTTAGGAATAAACCTGACTGAAGAGGTGAAAGATATACATTGAGGACTATAAAATATTGATAAAGGAAATCAAAGATGATTCAAGAAAACAGAAAAATATTCATTGCTCTTAGATTGCATAAATTAATATAATTAATATGGCCAGGGCAGGATGGCTTTAGTGGGAAATTCTGCAAACAAAAGACCTAGAATTGCAAAAGCAATCCTGAGGAAATAGAACAAAGCTGGAGGCATAACCCTTCCAGATTTCAGACCATATTACAAAGCTACAGTAATCAAAACAGGTTGGTATTGGCACAAAAATAGACAGATGATTTAATGGAACAGAATAGAAAGCACAGAAATAAACTTACACACCTGTCAATTAATCTTTAACAAATGAGGCAAGAATATGTAATAGAGGAAAGACAATCTCTTCAGTAAATGGATTTAGCAAAGCTGGATAGCTGCATGTAAATCGGTGAAGTTAGAACACACCCTCATACTATACTCTAAAATAAACTCAAAATGACTTGAAGACTTAAATATAAGACCTGACACCATAAAACTCCTGGAACAGAACACAGGCTAAACATTCTCTGACAAATTGTAGCAATATTTTCTTCATCTGCAAAGGCAAAAGAAATACAAGGAGAAATAAATGGGGCATAATTGAATTTAGAAGCTTTTGCACAGCAAAGGAAATTGAAAGCAAAATGAAAAGATAACCTACAGACTGGGAGAAAATATTTGCAAGTGATGAGACAAGGGCTTAATTTCTAAAATATACAAATAGCTCATACAGTTCAATATGAAAAAAAGCAAACCTATTCAAAAAATGGACAGAAGAACTAAATAGATGTTTCTCCAAAGAAGACACACAGATGGCCAATAGGCACATAAAAGATGCTCCACACCACTAATTGTTAGGGAAATGCAAATCAGAAGTACAATGGGGTATCACCTCCCTCTAAGCAGAGTGGCCATCATCAAAGAAGCTATGAATAATAAATGCTGGAGAGGGTGTGAATAAAAGGGAACCCTCCTACATTGTTGATGGGAATGTAAATTGATGCAGCCACTATGAAGATCAATGTGGAAGTCCCTTAAAAAATGAACAGTAGAGTTACAACATGATCCAGCAATCCCACTCCTGAGCATATATCTGGAAAAGATGAAAACTCTAATTCAAAAAGACATATGCACCCTAATGTTCATAGCAGCAGCATTCGCAGCATTCAGAAATGACCCAAGTGTCCATCAACAGAAGAAAGTATAAAGAAGTCATCTCTAAGCTTTCTTCCTCTAGTTATGGTGGGAAACATTTACTTCCAACCTTGCTTGTATGCTTAATCCAGCTCTTACTAAACACATTTGTTCATTAATTACTGTATTTAGTTAATAAATATTTATTGAGCAATTATTATGTGCCTGGTACTATATCAACCTTTGTGCAAACAAAGATAAAAACAAGTTCTTAAGGAACTGCTTAAGTCTCACAGAAAAGACAGATACAAGCACCCAATTAAAATGTGTGATGAATGCAACAGCGTAAGCATTGGCTTGTGCAGAAGCACATGGACATACAAAGAAGGAATTATATTCGAGAAAGGGATCGTGGCAAACTAGAGCCTTGAGCTTCTTCACAAGAGATGGTAATCATAATTAACATCTGCTAAACATGTTATCCTGGATACTATGCTACAAGCATAGTCTCATCCTAGTTAGTCTTTGGCATAGGTTATATTATTACTGTGCTCATCTTTCAGTTGAGTCAGTTGAGTCCTAGAGAAGTTAAACAAGTTTTCCACAGTCACACAATGAGTAGGTCAGAAAGCTGGGATTTGAACCTGCAAAGTCAGACTCTGGAGCATATACGAGACACCTGTCCAGAGGATGTGTGAGCAGAGGGGTTTTGGGGAAAGCATTCTAGGCAGTGAAAGCTGCTATACACAGGTGGGAAGATAAGAGACAGTCTGGCAAGTCTGAGGAACCTTCGGCAAGTGGCCTGAGGGAACATGGTAATCAGAGCGAGAAGAGATTGGAGATGAAAGCTGGCAGGGGCCAGATCTGGGGTGAAGAGAAGTTGAATTTCCTAGGATGCCTTTTCAGTGGAGGGCACCTCTCCCTTTGCCCCGTCACCACATACCAAACAATATTTAAAATGTTTCATCATGTTGTTGAATGAGCCATTTGGGTGCAGTTGCCAAGTAACAACATTCCAGTCTCTTTGAGTGGAGCAGTAAGAATTATTTGCAAGTATGGGAGCAGACCCTGGTTTCAGACATGATGGCTCCCGCAGTGTCTGCCTGCCCGGTGCGTTCTGTTGAATACACCCATCTGCTGGTGAGACGGCAGCTTTCAGATGAGCTGAGGACACTGTTCCCCAGCCCTCCCAAAGGGTCCAGTTATAAAAGGATAAAACCCACGCAGTGTTCCAATGTGTAGTGAAATGGGCGACGCCAGGTTTTGCTAAAATAGGATTAAGTTAAGAAATGAACACTGAGAAGCATTTGTCTGGCTAAATAATTTAACAGGTCTTGCATTCCTGCTTCAGTTTCAACAGAAAACGCTTCTCTGGGGGGTTCTCCTTGCGAACATCATCAGGCTAATCATGTGGAAGCATGACTGGTGCCAGTTGGATTGGGGGAGAGCGGGTGGGTGCTTAGGGGTCCCCTTGATGATAGGAAAGGAGGCAACACAAAATGTACCTTTGGGGAAAATGCAAACTTTCCCGCCTGCGGAGTGAGTGTGTGTTAGTATGCAGAGCCTGTTGGCCCATTGTTGGAGACTCCAGCTTTCTCAGCAGAATGCCTGGCAGATGGCTTGCATTTGCACTCGCCTTCTGGAGAAGGAATTCGCTACTAACAACATAAGCTGCAGCTTTTCTTTTCAGAATTTACAACAAATTGGCCAGAATGGCAATTAAAAGAAAAATTAGCATCACTATTTCCACATTCCCTTTCTGAACAGGGTAAATGATTCCCTCTCCAACTGTGTCATTTGCACTACCCCCCCTCAAATGTTTATTAAAATGATTTAGGTATTTCATTATGCAAAATGACTTTTATAAAAAGACCTTTCTTTTTGCCCCACAGTCACACATAATTTCTTTTGTCACTTGTTATAGAGTGGAGTTATGTGAAGCTGGGACGTATTATTTGTTCTAGTCTGTATTGGATAATTTATTACATTAAGAAACCAATAATTTTCAAATATAATCAGATTTAAGTTTTTAATAAGATTCATCTTCCCATTCACACTTGCTTAATTTAAGGATATTAAATCTGCTCAGGAATGAGCTGCCTCTCAAAGCCTTGTGTGCCCATTAAAGGGCTTTATTCCTGATGTGTTAATAGGATTTAATTACATTACCGTCTTCACTCAGAGACACAGTGCGATAGTTAACTGTGATAAGCCAAGCAAACAACAGCCTGAAAAGGTTGTGGTGTATAGTAGTTGGTTTATCGGCTTAGAAAATCAAGACGATTATTATTTTAAAATTGATGGTTGCATGCATTTGCATCGCGTTTAGTTCAAATGCTGAAGAGAACAAACTTTCCCTTCTCCTTTAAAAAGAAAATCACTTAAAAGGCCACCCACATAAAAGGTGAACAATAAACACTTAACAGAAACTACTTAATTGCCATTTATCTTTTGAATTGCAATGAGATTTTTACTATCGATTACAAAGAGATTTGTTTCAACAATTTACCCTGCTATTCTTTTGTCTTTTTGACTATCACATCCGTTATTTGGGGTTCAGAATAATAGCTGTGTTCCTTGTTAAAAAGTAATGATTCTAAAATTGCTCTTTTATCTTGTCTTATTTTTTTTTTTTTTTAAACTTCTACTCCAGCTCTTACCCCTATACCCTTCCCAAGTTTCCCAATTAGTTTAATGACAGCAGGGCTTCAAGCTTCTGTGACTTGATGAGAGTAGGAGATAAGATGTAGCCCTCAGTAAATCTTATCAATTTCTCCATCAAGATCATTTGCATCGATTGGAAGTGTTGACTTCTGTGAATTTCCGTTTCATGTGAACTTGACAGAACTCAGTACTTTTGCTCCATCACAGATGCCTGTGAAATAGAAGAATGATTTTTAGAACATTCCAATGAATTTTAAAAAAAAGGAAAAAAAGAAAAAGAACCCAGCAATGTGTTATCTGGTTGAACTTTTCACTTACAAAGTGATTGACAACTTCTGACACATTTTCATGAGAGATCATAGACCTGGCAAACAAAATTTGAGATGGTATGCAGTCATACTTTACTTTGTTAAAAGTTGATATGGGAATAGGGAAAAAAAGCATGAAAAGGCTTTGGAGCTAATTTTTTATTTTTTAGCAGTCACTTTGGTTTCTACCTTGGTCTATCAGGAAAATGTTTCTCATGCTTTTTTTTTTTTTTTTTTTTAGCCGATGTGCCAAGTTGATGGGAGGTAGAGAGAATGGGAAGAGATTGAAGATGCCTGCACCATTGTTCTGCTTTTCTCAGAGCCATTCCCCTTTCATCTCCTCTCTGTGTTGGGATTTCGAATATGTTTTTAAGTTTGTTCCATTTTTCAAAAAATGTTTGAAAATCAAAGAACACCATTTACTGTTGTCAAGGAGGAGGAAATTTTCCTCTGCCCTTCTAGGTTCTTCTGACTGGTCTAAGAGTTAAATTGGCATGAGAGAGATTAACAGGAGAAATTCACCCAAAAGTTTGAAAACTTATATACACGGGAGAGACTCAAGAAAACTGAGTAGTTTACTGAGAATCCCAGATAAGGCTGAAACTCTCACCTTAACTAAAGACAAAAGATGGTGTTGGGGTTAGTGGCTTGGAGCTTCAGAAAGGAAGAAGGCCGTTGACATGGAGATGGAAGAGAAAATATTTTATAAACAAATGTTTACTGGGCCATGCTGGGACAATGGGACTTAGAGTGGAATTTCAACAGACTTTGCTAGGTTTCTTTCTGTCTACTCCTAGTACCTTCTCTGGTGGCCAAGATGGTAAAGTATCTGCCTACAATGCAGGAGACCTGGGTTCAATCCCTGGGTTGGGAAGATCTCCTGGAGAAGAAAATAGCAATCCACTCCAGTATTCTTGCCTGGAAAATCCCATGGACAGAGGATCCTGACAGGCTACAGTCCTAGTTCATGCTGTATTTATTTATGGTGATGACTCCCTCCCTGGAATAGGTTCTCTATCAACATTCTTTAAGCAGTTAGAGGGAAGGTCAGAGATTTTTTCAGAATCTTTTGGGCTTTAAAATAATCAGCCTAAATGAATTCTCATAACAAAGGGCATGGCAAAGTTTGCTCCCCTTCCCTCTCCATCCCTCAGCCTGTAGCTTATGGGTACCACCAAGACTCCAGTGTAGATTCTTCCAGAACTGACTCTGAGCACAATAGAACTGGAAAGGCAGATGAGGCCTTTCTTATGAGCTTTCCTCTGATAGGGCTCTGTGCACTTCTGGCCAGCTGTACCCTCAGGCCCATGTTAACTCACATCTGTGTTGCTGACTCTTTGGGCAAGTAGCCACTATACTTACTCTATCTTTGTGTGTATTAGTTGTTCAGTCATGTCTAACTCTTTGTGACCTCATGGACTGTAGCCTGCCAGGCTCCTCTGTCCATGAAATTTTCCAGACAGAGTACTGGAGTGGGTTGCCATCTCCTTCTCCTAAAGGTAGAATTCCAGATATGTATCCGAGCTTCAACATTATAGTTGCAATTCTGCTGTCTAGAAAGGATGTGTTCAGTCACTTCAGTTGTGTCCAACTCTTTCCAGCCCTATGGACAGTAGCCCGACAGCTTCCTCTGCCCATGGGATTCTCCAGGCAAGAATACTGGAGTGGGTTGCCCTGCTCCCCAGGGTATCTTCCCCTGGGATTGAAGCCGCATCTCCTGTGTCTCCTGCATTGAAGGTGGATCCTTTACCCACTGAGCTACCAGGGAAGTCCAAGTTGTTCTATCTTTAATTTTTGCTTTTGCTTACCCTTCAAGTTGCAATTAGTTTATTTTCTTCCTGTGCTGCCGTCCTCCCTATGCTACACTCAACTGTCTCTACCTTCTATCTGTGATGAGGTCTGTTTTCTCCATTGGCCGAGTTCTTTTTTTTTAAAGATTTATTTATTTACTTTCGTTTGGCTGTAGTGGGTCTTTGCTGTTGTGCACAGGCTTTTTCTAGTTGCGGTGAGTGGGGGCTGCTCTTCGTTACAGTGTGCAGGCACATTGTGGAGTGCAGGTTCTAAGTGTGCAGGCTTCGGTAGTTGCGGTTCATGGGTTCTAGATTGTGGGCTCAGTAGTTGTGTCTTACAGGCTTAGTTGCTCCATAACATGTGGGATCTTCCAGGACTGCGGACTGAACTAGCGTTTCCTGCATTGGTAGGCAGATTCTTATCCACTGGGCCACAAGGGAAGCCTGGTTGTTGAGTTCTTAAATCCAGAGACTGGGTCTCATTTATCTTTAAATGAAATATCAAATAAGATTAACCCAAGGGTTTCCCTGGTGGCTCAGTGGTAAAGAATCTTCCTGCCAATATAGGAGAAAGTGTTAGTTGCTCAGTTGTGTCCAACTCTTGGTTGACCCCATGGACTGTAGACCCCCAATCTCTTCTGTCCATGGAATTCTCCAGGTAAGAATATTGGAGTGGGTAACCATTTCCTTCTCCAGGGGATCTTCCTGATCTCAGGATAGAACCTAGTCTTCTGCGTTGAAGGCAGATTCTTTACAATTTGAACCACCAGCAAGAGACCTGGGTTCAATCCCTGGGTCAGGAAGATCCCCTGGAGAAGGAAATGGCAACCCACTCCAATATTCTTGCCTGGGAAGTCTCATTGACAGAGGAGCCTGGTGAGCTATAGTCCATGGGATTGCAAAAGAATCAAACTCAACTTAGTGACTAAACAACAACAACAACAAATAAATTCTAGCATGTGGATGCTCAACAAGGCTCATTCTTTTTTCACCTTTGTCATCCAGCAGATTTCTTTTAGGATATAGGATATGCTTAGTATATTTGGAAAATCAAATATTTCATTTTCCTTCTATGTATTTGGATTTTGATTAGGAAATTGCTTTGTATTCTTTGGTACTTATGTATTTGTAATATTTGTTTTTGTCAGATCTCCTATTATCATTTTGACATTGTATTATATTCAATTACTCTTGGCTTGTACTGATATAAATTCTCCCTTTTCCAATTTTTCTTCCTCTTCTCTTATCTCCTACTCTTTCCCTGCTACAGTGTAGGGGAAGAAAAATATTTTCCCCCTCTCCACTCATAGGTTAAATAAGAGAAAAAAGTTTTAATTACATACATATATATGTGTGTATGTATATATATGTGTGTATGTATATATATGTGTGTATGTATATATATATATATACACACACACACACACACACACACATATATTCTATATGCATAGAAGTTCACAAAGAAAAGTGTGGCTCCAGGTGGTGACCAGATGATTGATGTTTAAATACCATCTTAGGTTAAACAAAGAAGTAGGTTTTGGGCTTCTGGACAGGGGAGGTGAGTTAAGGAAAGGTGAGAGGAGAAAGTATATGATAAATAAGAGTTTTCTTCTTATGCAGATAAGAGTCTCTCAGGTAATAAGAATTATATCCAGCAATGACTCTCTTCCTAGACATTTTTACAAATAGAAGTTTTCTTTATAAGTGTAAATTACTTTATTTTTAGGCAGTTAGGGAAAGGTAAAGAGCTTTACTTATGTTTGCTTATTCTCAGTTGTCTTTAATTAAAAATAATTCATATACCAAAGTGGCATATTTTGGAGTGGCATATTCTGGTACCCTTAATTAGTGTGTTCCTATTAATATTTATATTGATTCTAAATTATAATATATAAGTGTGGCTCTCCTAGAATTTTGTGCTTACCCAATTTATGTAACATTCCTTCAATGGTCAGTTCTTGCATATTCCTGCTATGTGCTCAGACATTGAAGTCCACAGTGGAAACACAAAAATAAATAAGAAATTTTGTTATCTTCAAAATTATATAACTAGATTATAACTGAATGGGAGAAACAGCAAATTTTAATGCAGAGAACTGTAATAGTCCAAACTAAATGAAGTATACTTTCTACCAGCTTAGCAGATCTTGCTAGTCCTTAATAAAATATTAATGTACTTTTTATTTACATAGTTAATTGTTAACACAATTAACATTATTTTCTCAGAGTTCACACTTAATGAATCTAATCTGGTTGAATCCATAAGAGGGCAATGAATAGTTGCCCACACTCTCATAGTTTTCAAAAACTATGAGCAAATACTGTCAAAAGGCTATCCCTGTGACTTTGTATGTTAGTCGCTCAGTCCTGTCCAACTCTTGCGACCCCATGGACTGTAGCTGGCCAGGCTCCTCTCTCCATGGGCTTCTCCAGGCAAGAATACTGGAGTGGGTTGTGATTTCCTTCTCCAGAGCATCTTCCTGACCCATGGGTTAAATCTGGGCCTCCTGCATTATGGGCAGATTCTTTACCATGTAAGCCACCAGGGAAACCCATCCCTGTGGCATTATGGTTACTGAAAATGCAACCAAATAAAGGCTGTCATCACAATTATCAAAATTAATTAGAGATAGAACAAATAGCATATAGAATATGAGGCCAGTATACAAGTTCACTGCTGAGTTACCCTTTTTTCCTACTCTGAGTTCCTCCATGTAGATTACAGCTTGGTGATTATCATTATTTACATCCTATACATTTATTTGAGTTATTACTTTCCAGTGTTTTCCTCCTTCCTACACCTCATTTCAATTATTCCTGTTTTTTCTATCCTTACTTCCCTGAAGCTTCACTTCAGTGTTGACCACTTTTCTACTGTTCAAGTAGCATTTCTCCTAAAGTTTCTCATAACAGACCATGCGCGTGCACACACACGCACACACACACACACACACGCACACGCACACACACACTAACCTGAACAGTGATAAAGAGAGGCTGTGTCATGGGTGGACAGTGGAAAGTTATTTGGTGTGGTTGAAGTACAGGGGCAATTGGGGGGAAAATGGTGGGTGGTGCAAAGGGCATAGTACAGGTGATGAAGACCCAAGGTAGCTGGACTGAGGGCAGAAGGAAATCCTGGATTCACAGTATGGGAACAGGAGCTACAGCCACGTGTTAACTTCTAGAATAGGAATGTTCTGCAAAAGTAAGGTGAAATTTTAAATCTTTTAATTTTTTTAATGAAAAATATTAGACTCATGTCTTTAGACAGAAATTTAGTCCTAACATATTTTAGAAAATAATATTTAAAGTCTACTGGTGTCTGCTTGCCCCTTTCCTCTTTCAGGATCCACTTCAAAATTTTCCCAGTGATCTATATTTCCTTTAAAATTTTGTGGGACCAGTTAGATGCCATCTTTATAATTTTTTTAATATTAAGAAAAATTATCCAAAATCTGTAAATCAGACTTAAGAGGGCAACCACACATCCATTCTAGGTTTTTCTGAGAGAATGTGCCATTCACTGATTTGTTACTGATGGCCTGAAATAGATTGCCAGATATTTTTCCAGGAAAGATGGGATTCTTTGGGATCAACAGAGAACTGCAATTCAGAGCGTGCAATCATGGCAAGCCATGTGCAGGTTCCCCACAGCACGGGAAGGAGAACTTTTTTATAGAGGGGAAAAGGAAGTGGGAGGGCCAAAGAGTCCATGATTTTTCATCGGCTTAGTACTTGCCAGGAAAGAAGAGGAGTCTTTCTTGTTCCTGCTGGACTCTGCTATCGTCACGAGTTATGAGAGTTCCCCTTCTGGGCTCCTGACTCAGTTTAAGTGAGGTTTCTGTTTTTCTAAAATTTTATACATTATCTACTATGTTGATTCATACATTTTGTGTCTAGTTTTTTTTTTTCCCCAAAGATATCATCTCATTTTTAAAATGTATTTATTTTTGGTTGCCTGGGTCTTTGTTGCTACGGGCTTTCTCTAGTTGCAATGAGTGGGGGCATCTCTTTGTTGGGGTCCACAGGCTTCTTACTGCAGTGGCTTCTCTTGTTGCGGAGCACAGGCTTCAGTAGTTGCAGCACGCAGGCTCAGCACTTGTGGTTCACGGAATCTAGAGTGTGGGCTCGGTAACCGTGGTGGTTGGGCTTTAATTGCTCTGTGGCATTTGGAGTCTTCCTGGACCAGAGATTGAACCTGTGTCCCCTGCATTGGGAGGTGAATTCTGATCTACTGTACTACTAGGGAAGTCTGGTGTCTAGTTTTGATGGAAATTATTTTTGTTCAGCAAGGAAGGTAACCAAAAATTTTGATTTATTTCCTTAGAGGATTCTAACCAGTTGTATCTAACTTACCAATCTTATTTTAACAGTCTTCGGTTATCATTTCTTTATAAATTTCTACTCATACTCTAAGTCAGCTTACCATCTTACTGTTTTCTTTATCAGTTTATGAGCACAATATATTCTTTCACATGTGTTCATTTTATTTTGTATAAGAGTCAAGTTTTTGCATTTTGATGGGGAGAAGAGTATACTTTGATAATATAATCATACATTCTTTATAAGTGTTAAAAAACTAAAATACCAGAACTTATATACCCAGAGCATCATCACAGATAGTTTATGAACCATATGCAATTGATAGTTTTAATTCATTTTGATCTAAAATAGTACTTTACAGTTTGATCATCCTCCTTGGTTAGTTGGCATCTTTGTATAGTATTTGTTTTTTACCTTCCAAATTCAAACCTTTAAAAAGGGTGGACATTTGTTATCACTGAGTTTATGTGAGAATAGAACAGTGATGTACACTCATTATCAGAGAAATGCAAATCAAAACTACAATGAGGTACCACTTTACACCAGTCAGAATGGCTGCCATCCAAAAGTCTACAAGCAATAAATGCTGGAGAGGATGTGGAGAAAAGGGAA
>ML662496.1:9613495-9702637 GCA_007570785.1 Antilocapra americana
CCTAGATGCCCATCAACTGACGAATGGATAAGAAAGCTGTGGTACATATACACAATGGAATATTACTCAGCATTAAAAAAAAATTCATTTGAATCAGTTCTACTCAGATGGACGAAACTGGAGCCCATTATCCAGAGTGAAGTAAGCCAGAAGCAAAAACAACAATACAGTATACTAACGCATATATATGGAATTTAGAAAGACGGTAACGAGAACCCAACATACGAGACAGCAAAAGGAACGCAGATGTATAGAATAGACTCTTGGACTTTGTGGATGAGGGTAAGGGTGGGATGATATGGGAGAAGGGCATTGAAGCATGTTAATTTTCATATGTCTAATCAATCGCCAGCCCAGGATTGATGCTCGGGGCTGGTGCAGGGAGATTTCCCCGTGGGGGAGGGAAGAGGGAGGGGGGTTCCGGAGGGGAAGCATATGTAAACCCATGGTGATATCATGACAATGTATGGCAAAAACAATTAAAAAAATAAAAAAATTAAAAAATTAAAAAAAAAAAAGAACAGTGATGTAGGATCTGAGGGAAGTTATAAAACAGGACTTTCTTAAATATTTTCCTTAAAAGCAGTGTTTGGGAGTACATCTATAGCTTTATAGGCAAATACTATGGGTTTAGTTCAGTTCAAATAACTTTTATGGACCTTTACCCTGGACCAGGCACTGCAAATGAGGATATAAAGATGAATGGGTTGTAGTTGTGGATTTAGATATTGATAGGAGAATGTAAAGGTGGCTTAGACAATAAAGAATCTGCCTGCAATGCAGGAGACCTGGTTTGATCCCTGTGAGGAAGATCCCCTGGAGAAGGGAATGGCTACACACTCCAATATTCTTACCTGGAAAATTCCATGGACAGAGGAGCCTGGCGGGCTACAGTCCATGGGGTCACAAAGAGTTGGACACAACTTAGCAACTAACACTTTCACTTTTCAAGGCAAGGAACAGTGTGTGAATGTAGGTGTATGTATGTGTGTCGATCCATATATGAGAGATCGTTATTTAATCTACCACACACAGTATTATCACAGGTTGGGGAAATCATTTGAAGACTGTGAACATATATTATATTGACATAGTGGTTCTGAAAAGCAGCTGGAGTGTTGCAAGTGATTCAGTTCATTATCTCTGAGGTGGGTCTGGGAACCTTTTTCTTAACCATCATACAAGTGATTAGGATGCAGATGGTTTTGGAATCACTCCTTGGGAGACACTGTTTTGACAGCTGGATGGATAAGGGACTACAGAGGGAAGAGCTTAGAACCAACAAGACGTTGGTAGACTAATGCAGTAGCACAAAGTAGAAGATAAATATTTGTTGATCAAAAGAAACCTTCCAAAGACTCTGAGAGACAATATAGTATATTCATGAAGAGCATATATGATGTTTACATGTTAATATATACACAGTGAGCTTCCCTGATGGCTCAGTGGATAAAGAATCTGCCTGCAATGCCAGAGACATGGGACATGCTGGTTTGATTCCTGGGTCAGGAAGATCCCCTGGAGAAGGGAGGTGGTAACCCATTCCAGTACTCTCGCCTGAAAAATCCTATAGATGGAGGAACCTGGTGGGCTACAGTCCAAAGGGTCACCAAGAGTCAGATATGACTGAGCAACTAAGCACACACACACTTATACACACTACTGTATATAAAATTGATGAAACAGCAAAGACCTACTCTAGAGCACAGGGGGCTACCCTCAATATTCTGTAATAACCTATAAGGGAAAAGAATTAAAACAGATATATATGTATGTGTAACTGAATCACTTTGCTGTACACCACAAATTAACACAACAGTGTAAATCAACTATATTGCAATAAAAACTTAGAAAAGAGAGCAGCATATATTGTGGAGTCAGACAGATTTAGTTTTAATTTTATCATTTATACCTGTCATCACAGCAAGTTACTTCATTTTGTTAAGAATCAAGTTTTTTATCTGAAAGTGGGAATAATAATATCTATCTTGTATGGTGGTTTTGAGGATTAAATATGATGCGTCAGACAAGCATTTGGCACAGTGCTTGGCAAATAGTAAGCACTCAAATAATGAGTACTGCTTTAATGTCATTATATCTAAAGGGCAGAGGCTATTTTCTAGCAAAATGCTCAATTGAATTTTATGATAAATGCAGAATATCTGTGAGATATTCATGTGTTTGTCTTGCATTTACTTGAAGCTCTACAGAAAACAAGACAACAGCATGAAAACCTCAGAAGTGCCTCTGGAACATAGCGTCAGCACGTCTTGCTTCTTACCTGTAGGAAGCCGTTCCTCAGGACGTGTTCCTCTTTGGTTCCTCCGGTCCTGTGTTCTGGTGCTTTGCGGGCCTGGAGTGGATGATCAGCCTAAAGCCAGAGGATGTAGAAAGAGCAGAGGCCAGGCATCAAATGCAGCAGAGAATGAAGTAGCTCTTAGGAGAGACCACTTGTTAGAACACACGTGTGGAAATAATGGAAAATCCTATCGGCCAAAATATTGCAGGCAAGAAAATTTGATAAAACAGGACTTTGGTTCAGAGACTCCTTTAGTTATAACTTACAGAGAATTTTAGGATTTTTCACAGAAATGAGATCAAAAATTGTCTCAGAATTAAGATGTTCCAGGTTTTCCAGCCTGACTACTTTTGTGGTCACACCTGGGCATTACAACAAAAGAAAATAGTGTTTCTTTTTGTTTATGAATAAATAGGTTTAGGATTAGCCTTTCAGCACTAACTTGTGATCAGGTGGAGCTTCTGCTTTGTGATACAGATGGATTCTGTTTTTCATTAGTTAAGTGATGGAAACTCATCCTTAAGAAAGTTTCTATATAAAGAGGCAAGACAATGCTGAAGAAGGTGGTTGGGGCGGTGATTGTGTGAGGAGGTGGGCGACGGAAGCAAAGTTAAGCCATTGTTGGTAGTACCAACCCTGCCCCTTCATTCTTGCTTGTTTATGTATCCAGTTAGATTGGGCAGCCCACTTGGTAGAACAGTATCTTTTAGGAGAGGGTAGTGAGCACCTATACCAAAACCCAAAGGGAATGTTTAGCCTACTTAAAATAAGGAATTGCATTCAGGTATGAACTATCTGTAAACATTCAAATAATTGCTATGCACTGCTTATTGACAAACATGCTTAATTATTCATTAAAGTTACTCCTTAAAAGGCCTGTACTTACCAAATTTTTGTTAGTATAGTTTATGAGACTGCATTCTGAACCATATAAAAACTGTATTTTGGGCAAATATTTCATAGTTCCATTTGAAATTATGTGGTTGTACTGATTTATCCCATTTTGCAGATGAAGAAATGGGATTTCATATTTGAGGTTAGTACTGGCCTGCTAGACATGGAAAAGTAGACTCATCCAAATAACACGTGGCCCTGGGCATGTCAGAACATTAGCAGTGGGTGGCCATTATAACATCATTAAACTATAGCAGAAAAGTGGCTGTATCTATCTTTAATTAGCCAGTAAATACTCTTCAAAGGTTTTAAGGTACATTTATGGACCAGAACTCAGGCAAGAAATTCCGAAAGAGAACATTCAGCAAGATATGTCCTCAGTAAGAAGAGAGTACATTTCAGTTTTGCAAACTTGAACAGCTGGCTCATCAGGATTTCTGTTTCTGATAAATGAGTCAACCTTTAACTGACCTCCTCTCTTTCTACTGCTGAGGGTGCTTTTTGTTGTTTCTCTGTTCATTTACACCTCATCCCATCCAGAGGCAGAGAAGGAAGATAGGATGGGCATCAGATTGGTCATGGGTTCAAGCTCCAACTGCAACTTTTACAGGGACTGAGGGGAGGGAAGGGAAAATGAAGTCTAGGTATTGTTTGTTGCTCTGTGTCTCTGTGCAGCCTGCAGTGCCATCTATCAAGTGTCCATGGGTTGGCCCCAAGGTGTCTCAAAGTAAGCTGGGCTGATCTGAAAAGTATGTCATACAGAGATGAGATGTCTCTTTTATCTGGGATGGAAAACTGAATTTACATTGCAAAGAAAAAAACAAAATGTTTTAAACAGACACAGTAGTATTGTTTTATCTTAGCAAATATTTTTGTGTTGTGTGTGTATGTATGTATACATTTGTAACATGTTCTCTAAATGCACTTTAAGCAATTTAAATTTTAATTCCAAAAAATTGTAGAAGTAGGAATAGTTATGAATTCATTCTATGAGGCCACCATCATTCTGCAAAGTCAGACAAAGATATCACACACACACACAAAATTTAGAGGTCAGTATCACTGTGAACATGGATGCAAAAATCCTCAACAAAAACTAGCACACTGAGTCCACCAATGTATGAAAAGGATTATAGACCTTGATCAAGTGGGCTTTATCCCAGGAATGCAAGTATTCTTCAATATCTGCAAGTCAATCAATGTGATACATCACATTAAAAACTGAATAACAAAAGCCATACAATCATCTCAGTAGATGTGGCAATAGCTTTTGATAAAATTCAACATCCATTTATGATAAAAACTCTCCATAAAGTGGGCAGAGAGAGACCCTACCTCAACCATACTAAAGACCAGGTATAACAATCCACAACTAACATCTTACCCAATGGTGAGATGCTGAAAGCATTTCCTCTAAAGTCAGGAACAAGACAAGGATGTCCACTCTCACCACTTTTATTCAAGATAATGTTAGAAGTCAAAGCCACAGCAATCAGAGAAGAAAGAGACATTAAAGGAATCCAAATTGGAAAAGAAGAAATAAAACTGTGTTTACTAATGACATAGTACTATATATGGAAAATCCTAAAGACACCATCAGAAAGTTACTAGAGCTCATCAATGAATTCAGTAAAGTTGTAGAATACAAAATTAATACACAGAAGTCTGTTACATTTCTATATACTAACAAAAAACTATCATAAATATCACAAAGAGAAATTAAGGAAACAATCCCATTTACCATTGCATAAAAAAGAATAAGAAAGCAATTTTGACCATCACCACCTTTTCTCCCAAATCATCATTAAGATGGGAGTCAAGAGATGGATGAGTAGTATCAGGAAATACTCAAAGATCTTGACCTCAATAAAGTCTTGCCTGTTTGTATCATTACATGATACAAAACAATGTTAGTTAACAGTTTTTGTTGTCTGACAGTACAGTTTTAAGAAGTTTGATGGAAAATATAACTCATTCTTAATTTCCTAAAATACCTGGAAAATAGCCTTCTTTTATTTCCTTCCTCTCTCCCTCCCCCCTTCCCTTTTCACTTCCCTCTCTCCTTTTTTTCTTTCCACAGACATTTGTTGAGTACCTATTAAATGCCAAGGGCTTTCTTGGTAGCTCCATTGGTAAAGAATCCACCTGCAATGCAGAAGACCCTGGTTCTATTCCTGGGTTGGGAAGATCTTCTGGAGAAGGGATAGGCTACCCACTCCAGTATTCTTGGGCTTCCCTTGTGGCTCAGCTGGTAAATAATCTACCTGCAATGCAGGAGACCTGGGTCCTTAGGAAGAGCCCTGGAAGGAAGGAAAGGCTATCCACTCCAGTATTCTGGTCTGGAGAACAGTTGCAAAGGGTAGGACATGACTGAGCAACTTTCACTTGACTTTCATTAAATGCCAAACATACCTAGTATGCACTGGTAATGCAGTAATAAATAAGAAAAATATGATTTCTACCATCCTGGCACTTGCAGAAATTATTTTAAATATATAAGTAGTCAAATAGAATTGTGATACTTGTTATGAGGAGAGTTTGGGTGCTGGAGGGGGTAACATAAGAGGGCAGTGTGAGGACATCCTATTTAGTCTGGGAGATTTCTGAGAAAGTAATATTTAGACTGAGTTTTAAGGAAAGAGAAGGACCCAGAGGAAAAAAATAAATAAAAACGTACACGCACCCCAGTGTTCATGTTGTTGTTTAGTTACTCACTTGTGTCTCAATTTTTTTGTGACCCCATGGACTGCAGCATGCCAAGCTTCCCTGTTCATTACCATTTCCCAGAGCTTGCTTAAACTCATGTCCATTGATGATTCTGGGATGCCATCCAACTGTCTCATCCTCTGTCATTCCCTTCTCCTCCTGCCTTCAATCCATCCCAGCATCAGGACCTTTTCCAATTAGTCGGCTCTTTGCATCAGGAGGCCAAAGTATTGGAGCTTCAGTATCAGTCCTTCCAATGAATATTCAGGATTGATTTCCTTTAGGATTGATCAGTTCTTGCAGTCCAAGGAACTCTCGAGTCTTCTTCAACACCACTGTTCAAAAGCATCAATTCTTTGGCACTCAGCATCCATGCATGCCTACTGGAAAAACCATAGCTTTGACTAGATGGATCTTTGTTGACAAAGTAATGTCTCTGCTTTTTAATATGCTGTCTAGGTTGGTCATAGCTTTTCTTCCAAGGAGCAAGCGTCTTTTAATTTCATGATTGCAGTCACTATCTACAGTGATTTTGGAGTCTAAGAAAATAAAGTCTGTCAGTGTTTCCATTGTTTCCCCATCTATTTGCCATGAAGTGATGGGACTGGATGCCAATGTTCATAGCAGCACTATTTACAATAGCCAGGACATGAAAACAAACTAGATGTCTATCAATGGAGGAATGGATAGAGAAGATGTACATATATACAATGGAATATTACTTAGCTATAAAAAATAATGAAATTGGGACATGTGGATCAGGAGATGCAGATGGACCTAGAGAGTGTCATATAGAGTGCGGTAACTCAGAAAGAGAAAAACAATATTGTATTAATCCACATATGTGGACTCTAGAAAAGCCCTATTTGCAAAGCAGAAATGAACACAGGCATAGAAAACAAATATATAGATCTCAAGGTGGGAGGAATTTGGAGATTGGGAGTGATGCATATACACTATTGACACTAGGTATAAAATAGATGACTAATGAGAATATACTGTACAGCACAGGGAACTCTGTTTAATGCACTGTGGAGACCTGAGCAGGAAGGAAGTCCGAAAGGGAGGGGACATGCGTATACTCAAGGCTGATTCGCTTTGTTGTACAGTAGAAACTAACACAACATTTTAAAGCAACTACACTCCGGTAAAAATACATTTAAAAAGAAAAAAAAAAGGGAAAGAATCTATGTAAAGAGCTGAGGATGGGGTGGGCCAGCAGGCTGTGTGGGAGAAAGAGATGTTCTGGGATGAAGACTAGCAGGGGCAGTCTCTGCGTGGAGAGAGCTTGGTGTGTCCAAGGGTCAGAAACAGGATGCAGAGAGCAGAGGTGAGAGGAGTGGTCATCGGGACTGAGAGGTTGGAGGTGCCAGGTGTTGTGGGCTGTCTTTGCTTGGGTCCTGTAAGGAGGTGTGTGGTATCTCAGGAGTCATGGAGGTTTTACATAGGAGTGTGATAGAATCAGCCTGGTACTTTTCAGAGACAGACCTGCTGCAGTGTGGAGGGTGAACTAGGGGGAAGAATAGGAGTCATTGTAGGGGGACCAGACAGGAGGCTTGCTAACTGACTAAGGTGCAAGAGTTGGCTAAGGAGAGCTGTGGTGAAGGTGGCAGAAGAGTGGCTGACTAGCTACAAATCCACCTGGACCCTGTGGTTCAGGGGGCTAGTGGGCGAGGCAGAGCAGGGTGTGCATGATAACTCCCAGCCTTGGTTGCATGTCCTGTCTCTGGACCCAAGTGGTATTTGCAAGCCTCTTACCCACTCTGCTGTTTGTGGACTCTAAGGAGTGAGATGGCTTAGAGCTGTCTGGACAGTTGCCTGTCTTGGCTGCCACCTTCCTTGCTTGGATGACTAGGAGAGAAAGGACACCCACAGCTTCCTCATCTGGGTTTCCAGCTGTCACTGGGCAGCTTCCTGGCATCAGATAGCCAGTTACCATCTTCTTTTTCCTTCCTGAGTCCCTTTTTCCAGTCTGGGAGACAACTGTGTTCATCTCTTCAGTTTGGATCATTCAAGTTGAGTCCTTCAGAGTCCCACAAGGTGCTTACTTCAGTCCTTGCCATGGGTCAGGCCTTGAGACTTGGGCTTCCCCTTTCTCTCTGTTCTCCCCACAGCAGCACATCTTGCCTTCCAAAGAGTGTATGCATGCCTCCCAGTTTGGGCCACTTTCACATCTCTGGAAAGATGTGTGGAAAATACTCTTGTCCATCACATCATTTTAGGCATTTAGAAGTATATCTAATTTTGAGGCATCCTTGTAGGGAATCATTTTGTAAAATGAATAATCCTTCTGTCCTGACTCTTGTCTTTCCCACTCTCTCTGGCCTCTTTCTCTGTCCTGAGCATGAAGATGCTGTCTCCATGCTGTGCTGTGTGGAGGAGTCATTGATCTGCATCCACAAGGAGGTGAGGGTCTAGAGCTGGCTTTAGTAGTTTAGTAGTAGAGCATCTTCATCACGTCCTGTGCCTCTGCATTGGCAAGCTTGGCCCTGCATCAGAAGCATCAGGAAAGGCACTGCTCCTAGAAGTTTTTGGTGGCACAGTTGCCAACTTTGGTGTAGACAAAGGACATGGCCACAGAATGAGTGAGAAGGAAAATAGGGGATACTAGACTCTAGGGCCCAGCTGAGACACATGCAGGGAAGTCCCAGAAATACCTGGAAGGAACTTGAGGGGTAAAGAAGAGCGGGTTTGGGGCTGAGACAGAGGTACAATTTGCTGAATAATATCACCTCATTGTACCACCATGCTGATGGGTCCAGAAAATGTAGTTTGTGGAAGATAAAATCACCAGTGGAGGAATATTAATAGTGAGAGAAGAGGCTAAAAACATGTTCTGAGGTTAGACTAGGCTATAAAGATTTGATGCTTTAAGGGTGATGGTTCTCAAACTGGAAATTCTGAATTATTTAAATGCAGATCCTTACTCAGCAGGGCTGGTGGGGTTCCTGAGGGTGTGTTGAGACTCTGCATTCTGACAAGTTGCCAGATAATATCAGTGCTGCTGGTCCTTGGGCCCCACTCTGAGTAGCAAGGCTCTCTAGTCAAGGGATATAAATGGTATGTAGTGAGACTTGGTGGAAATCTTTGCTCAGAAGCTGGAGATAATATAAATTTCAAGAAAGTGTTTCTCAGTTTATGGTTCTGTAGGATATCAAAAATGTTAAACTTTGCAGTCAGCCTCACTGGTTTTAAACCTCAGTGCTACCATTCAGTAACTGTGTGACCTTGGTGGATTATCAAACCTTGCATGGCCTCAGTTTTCTCATTGTAAACTGGAAGTAATAATAGTACTTGCATGCTTGCTTGCTCGGTTGTGTCCAACTCTGTGCGGCCCCATGGACTGTGGCCCATCAGTCTCCTCTATCCATGAGATTTTCCAGGCATGGATACCGGAGTGGGTTGCCATTCCTTCTCCAGAGGATCTTCCTGACCCAGGGATTGAACCTGTGTTCCCTGCATCTCTTTCATTGCAGGTGGATTCTTTACCACTGAGCCAGATGGGAAGTCCCTAATAGTACTTACCTATAGCTATAATTACTCAGTTTGAAGAACCTGGAGAAAATGAAGTTAAGCAGGGGCCTTTGATATAAGAGTTCTCAGGACCTTTAATTTGCTGAAGTGATGCTTCAGGAAGGAGATGTGATAAGTGATACTTCTCACACTGATTTGACCATTGAACTTCTGATTTTCCTGGAGTGTCTGGTGGACCCATTATTCTTTGAAACCTCTGCTTCAGGAGGATTAAGCTGGTGGCAGACAGGAAAATGAGTTAATTGGGAAAAGACCATAGCTGGGAAAATTCTCCAGGACCTGAGTCTAGAAGGAAGGAGGGCAGAGAGGAGGGACTGGTCAGAGTAAACACTCTGAGGTTGGATGGATCAGGCGGGAGACTCACTTGATGTGAGGGTTAGGAGAAAGAAGGAGTCATGTAAGATCCTTTCCCACCCAGAGAGAAACAGAAGGCCAGGGGGACAGTGCCATGTGTTTAATTTTCTGTTCTGATTTAAATTCTGCTGCTTGTTGCCCACAAACTAACAGCATGTCTCTTGAGTCTCTAGGGCATTTTACAGTAAAGCCACATATTTTCTGAAGTTGGGTCAGGATTGAGCATATGAAATTCCTCAAGTGTGAAATTCCACTTAACCCCATTAATGCTTATAACCCCGAGTAGGTATTGTTTGTAATTCAGTTCTAGTTACCAGTGAATATTTGCATTTGTCAAATCTTTTCAGTTCTATCTCAAACTAAGTTTATTTTAGGGAAGAAAATTTGCCTTCTTGTCAAAAAACTGAAAAGAACCACCCTCCCCATCCCACTGCTATGGTTTGCACATTTGGCTGTAACTCTGTGTGTGTGTGTGTCTCTGTGTGTGTGTGTGTATATGTGTGGTATTCTGAATTTCAGAATACTTAGGATAGTAAAACCTTCATTTATAAGAGCCTCTACAGTTTACCAAAGGTTTTGACATAATGATCTTATTTTATGCTGGTAAACCATGAAATGGGTATTATTTAGCATATCTATTTTTTCTATTTTATGCAAGGTGAAGAATGTGGAGAGGGTATACAGTTTCATATGCCGATCTATAGATACTTTCCTCCCCCCTGGGAATTTCCTACAGCTTTTACACAGAGCTTTCATACATGGTTGGTGCTGAAAATATGAAAGCAATTATTTGAATTACAAGGATAAACCCATTTGTGTGTAAGTGCAGTTACTGAACCATGTTCACAGCATAAAGAGCCTGGTTGAGATGCAGCTGGAATGATTTTAGCCCCCTCGCTCCTGCACCCAAATTGAATTATACACTGTAGCTTTATTTAAATAGCCTCACCCACGTACAAACTCACACGAACAATAAAGTCACATAATTCAGCATTTGCTTTAGGTTTAAAATTTTTTTAATGGCTTTTGACTGTCTCTAAAGTAGTTACTCTAGTTAATATTTTAGAATCATTTGATAAAAGTCCAAGATAAAAATCTTTTTGAGTGGCTGTTCAAGTGTACTCTAGGATGAATAGGAATCTCTACATTTTCTGCAGATGGGGAACATTCTATTCTGGCCACCACCTAGATTTTAATTAGTGAAAGTCTCTCATGCACTTTACAATGCTGATTGGTTTAGAAATCAAGCTTTCAGATTGTGTTCATCAGTTATCAGTAAAAGCCACTACTTGTGGAACATTTACTTTGTGATTAATCCTTTCAACTATTCTATGAGGCCAAGATTTGTGCCCCATTTTCAGAAGAAGAAACTATGGAAAGACTACACAAGAGACCAAGAATCCATTTCCACTGACCGCAGAGCCTACATCTCCCACTGCCTAAAAAGCCATTTCTTGTAGGGCTGACACACATTGTCTAAGATTTTGTTTAGAGAGTTTAGGTTACCTAGAAACTCAGATATTGCATAGTATCAAATTTATTTCAATCTTTACAATCTCTCTTCTCTTTGTCTTTTACAAGGGGAATGAAAATTGGTAATTAACAGCAACCACAAAAAGAACAGTGATGAATTGTTGATGATAATTTAATTTTTAGTTTAATGAGGAAATTGGCTGTAACTTTTGAGTGGTAAACATGGTGAATGAATACTCACACTCAACAACCAGGATGTGGAATTGGAGGAAACTATGCCACAGTAGGTACTTAGGTGTTGTGCCTAGAGCCCGTTTGCCCATTGGTGAACTCATGCCTCACTTCTGATAATGTTGGTTTCCAGTACTTACAGTTTTCCCTTCTCCAGAGACATGCTCTGTCTATCTGGAGTCTATCCCTCATTCTCAGGTTGGGGCCAATATCTGTTGTCTTATTAGGTGACTCAAATCCTAGTTTGCTTAGGACTGTCCCAGTTTTAGTTATGAATATTCTGTGTCCTTGGAACCCCCTCAATCCCAGGCAAACTAAGAGTGATTGATCCCCCCACTTGCCCCAAGGGGGGCCCCCAGCACTATGGTGCAATGAGTGGGCTCAAGTTCATGTGCGACCAGGCTAAAGCTGGTCTCTAGGCAAGACCCATTCCTATGAAAGAGATGCTGAAGCTCCCTCACCCTCTCTGCCACATGAGGACCCAGGGAGGAGATGGCTGGTTTGTCTGTCAACCAGGAAGTGGATCCTCACCAGACACTGAATGTGCTTCCAGCCTCCAGAACTGTGAGAAATAAATATCAGTTGTTTATAAGCCACCCAGTTTGTGGTATTTTTGTTATAGCAGCTTGAGCAGACTAAGAACACATGTCAAAACAGTCCCATTTTGATTTGAATTCTTCTCTTTTGATGCTTAAGTGTGATGTGAGAAAAGGATGTATGTCTCCATATATTTTCAAACCTGGCTTGGGTGTGTGGTGATCAAACTACATTTTGTGTCGAGGAATACTTCTGACTTGAAGAATATAATGTCACGTCTCGACACATGTGTGAGGGTGTGGTATGTGTGTTTGTGTAAGTGCAGTGAGGCTCGTTCTGTGTTCCATGCTCTGAAGATGAGCACTGTAATTCTTAACTCTGGAGGACAAAACACCTGTAAACTCACATAAGCAGCGTGGTACAGGCTAACGCGATGCCTGGGAGCTAGAAATACTTGTGTTCAAACTCAGATGCCGGATTTATAGAGCTGTGTGATTTTGGGAAAGTTGCTTAATGTTTTGGAATGTGTTGGTGGGACTACACGTAGCATTCAGGTTTGAGGATTAAATATACAAATGCACAATGGATCAAAGATCTAAGCATAAGACCAGAAACAATAAAACTCCTAGAGGATAACATTGGCAAAACACTCTCTGACATAAACCAAAGCGGGATCCTACATGACCCACCTCCCAGAATATTGGAAATAAAAACACGAATAAACAAATGGGACCTAATTAAAGTTAAAAGCTTCTGCACAACAAAGGAAACTATAAGCAAGGTGAAAAGACAGCCTTCAGAATGGGAGAAAATAATAGCCAATGAAGCAACGGACAAACAATTAATCTCAAAAATATACAAGCAACTCCTGCAGCTCCATTCTAGGAAAATAAACCACCCAATCAAAAAGTGGGCCAAAGAACTTAACAGACATTTCTCCAAAGAAGACATAAAAATGGCTAACAAACATATGAAAAGATGCTCAACATCACTCATTATCAGAGAAATGCAAATCAAAACCACAATGAGATATCACTTTACACCAGTCAGAATGGCTGTAATCCAAAAATCTACAAGTAATAAATGCTGGAGAGGATGTGGAGAAAAGGGAGCTCTCTTACACTGTTGGTGGGATTGCAAACGAGTACAGCCACTATGGAAAACAGTGTGGAGGTTCCTTAAAAAACTGCAAATAGACCTGCCATATGACCCAGCAATCCCACTGCTGGGCATATACACTGAGGAAACCAGAATTGAAAGAGCCACATGTACCCCAATGTTCATCGCTGCTTTGTTTACAATAGCCAGGACATGGAAGCAACCTAGATGCCCATCAACTGACGAATGGATAAGAAAGCTGTGGTACATATACACAATGGAATATTACTCAGCATTAAAAAAAAAATCATTTGAATCAGTTCTACTCAGATGAACGAAAGTGGAGCCCATTATCCAGAGTGAAGTAAGCCAGAAGCAAAAACAACAATACAGTATATTAACGCATATATATGGAATTTAGAAAGACGGTAACGAGAACCCAGCATGCGAGACAGCAAAAGGAACGCAGATGTATAGAATAGACTCGTGGACTCTGTGGATGAGGGAAAAGGTGGGATGATATGGGAGAATGGCATTGAAACATGTTAATTATCATATGTCTAATCAATCGCCAGCCCAGGGTTGATGCTCGGGGCTGGTGCAACGAGATTTCCCAGGGGGAGGGAGGAGGGAGGGGGGTTCTGGAGGGGGAGCATATGTAAACCCATGGTGATATCATGTCATTGTATGGCAAAACTAATAAAAAAGAAAAAAAAGAAAAAATTCACAATGCCTGGCTGACTGCGCACACTCCCTAAACATTTACCATCATGAATTTTCCTTGGGGTATGCTGGTTTGGCTGACTTCGGTTTTAGACTGGTTTTGAAGTATTTTATGTAGATAAATCAACACACTACTACATTTCCCGCATTCTTTTCTTGTAGAGACTTTTGTTTCTCAGCAGCTTTGAATAAGCCATCTCAGCTGAAGTTTATAGTCTGTCTATCAGGCCATCAGGAAGGCATTTTGTCCTTTTGGACCAGGCTACAGAGGTGGGTTTCAAGTCACATCTCCATCTCCTTATTGGTGTTTCTTCCCAATGTAAGATGGGCTTTTCCCCCCAAAAGGGATATTTTCATTTCATTGAAGGACTGTGAGTATAGTAGTTTCTCATGTGTTTTTTTCAGAACCTTCTGAACCAAAATTAATCTACACTTTTCCTCTGAAAGGAACAAAGGGGAAAAATACATGCTGTCTCGTTCATAAGAATTGCCAGTGCTTTTTTTCTTTTTTTAATTAAATGAGGATGGATACCTTCACTCATCCATCCTCTTTTTAATTTCCTATGTTCAATTTGATTAAGATGTGTTTCTTGAAGATATGTGCTATCTGGTTCTTGTTGTATAAAAAGTTTAATATCTTTCCCTTTTTTATTGGACTAGTAAGGCATTTGACATTAAAAATAATAGCTTTGAATTTTCCTATTGCTGTCTGCATTCAATAGGGGAAATATTAAGAATAAATGGGAAAACTCATTTAGTTCTTTCTCTGAAGAGTCCTTTCAAAGCATTATACTTAACACGATCTAGTCCAGAATCCACAGATGCATAGAATAAATAAAATCAAATGATAGTGTAAATTCCTTAGTGTCTAATCCAGGAAATGAATGTTAAAGAAATATGGCCACTATTTTTTAAAAGGTTGCTGAAAACTTATTTCTTCCCCTTTGTGTTTAGCTGAAGTGAGCATGTAAGTTTGTTCTTAAGGAGAGGAATTGCAAGAACCCTTAAACAACATTCAGTTTTTCTGTTTAAATCTGCAAAGTGAGTTCAACCTTTGAGTTTTATCCTATGCTCCATCCCCACATCTTTGTTTTTGGACAAAGACTTGGATCTGGGCCGAACTCCTTGACCATGGTAGTAGGAAGAAGAATAAGGAAAGAGGCAGAGTGTCTGGCACTAAAGTACACCAGTGTCCTGAAAAGAGCTCCAGCCATACTGGAGTCAGATGGAGTATAAGCTTTCTGGTTAAAGCCGTTATGGGATGGGTTTTCAAAGAAGAATGGTGGGCCACTAAGTCTACATGTTTTTCTCCATAGTGGCTCCACAATAGCTTAATCATTCTAAAGACTAGGGCTCCAAATAATAACAATCTGGGTATAAATCTTCATATCTCCAGTACTAACTTGACTATTTGTGCATCAATGTTTGTGGCAACCAGCTTCCAAGAGTGTTCCCAATAATACCCACCTTCTTGCATTGACACTCTGGTGTAATCCCCTCTCATATTCACAAGTTGGCTTGTGTGATCAATAAAATATGGAGAAATAATGGTGTGTCACTTCTGGAGTTAGGTTATAGAACACTGAGACTTCCATCTTGGTGGCCCTCACACTTTTAGATTACTTATTCTGGGGGAAGCCAGAAAAGCCTGCAGGGAGATGTGAGATATCCTGCCAGGAGCCATGTGAGCAAGATTAACAGCAGATCCTCCAACCGCAGTTATATCTTCACGTGACTACAGCCCCAGTCAACATCTTGCTGCAACCTCAGGAGACCCCAGGTCAGAACCACCTAGCTAAGCTGCTCCTGGTTTTCTGAACTCAGCACTGTGTGAAATAATACGTTTGCTGTTTTTAAGTTGCTGTTGGAGATAATTTGTTGTAGCAGATAACTAATACAGTTGACCCTTGAAACAATGTGGGGGTTAATTCTAGTATAAATTATCGTTGGTCCTCTGTGTCCGTAGTTCCTCTGCAGCCTTGCATCCAAACCAACCGCCAGACATAGCATACTGCAGTTTTTACTATTAAAAGTATCTGCAACTATCTGTACCCAGTCAAAACCCTTGTTGTTCAAGGTTCAACCACACAGTTTTCTCCTTGGCAAAATGAGCATAATAATAGTATTAGTGCCCATTTAGGTGCTAAGTGAGATAGTGCATGTAAATGGTGCAGAGTTAAGCGTTCAATACTGGTGTTACTAGCACTCATGAGTTGACTAGTTGACTCTTCTCTCAGATCTAGAAATAGCATTTGTAACTGTTTAATGCTGGTACTTTTACTAGTGTCATTGTGTAGATCTCTATTCAGCAGATACTGTTTCCTCTCTTTTTGCCAGTCCTACCCTGAGTCATCACTGCTTGCAGAAGAGGGCTAGAATTCACCAAATACTGTTTGGTGTTCTTCCCTTGATGTGTCTTTGACACTGGAACAAACCACCCTAGAAAAGCAGCCTTGAGAACAAAAAAGATGCTTTGGAATGAAACTTTTGCAATACATTTTTCTCTTTTGACAAATTTTTCCATTTTGACAGAAAATGAAGAGTAAGCGGTCAGAGTCTTAGAGTAAGGGAGTAAATCTATGTTTATTTTCAGTAAAAATGGAAGAAACATGTTTGTTTGATCCTCTTCTACTTTAGTTTACTCTAGTGTGAATTAGTGTATATTTGTAACAAAGTGTTTCAATATTATTGACTTCCTTCTTTTGGTTGAGGAAAATGTAGCTACTCTCAGATATTTATCAGAGAGTGGTGTCCTGCTGTTGTTTTTTTGGTTATAGTCTTCATGGTTCTGGCTGATAGCTCTAGGAATTTAAGGGAAGAAAGGGGCATCTGTCTACCGGTTACCTGGTTTTAGAGAACTGACCTTGGCAATCAGTGGGGGAAGTGGATGTCACATGTGGATGTCACACATGGCTCCCACAGCCTGAGTCTGTTAATATTCACAGCTGCTTATGCTATAGATGGGTCGATACCCTTTTGAATAAATGTGTTATTTTCCTCCATAGTTACAAGTTTTGGTCAACAATGCTCTTTGCTGTGAGGGGTATAGAGGATAAAATAACTTCTTTCACACTGGGGTAAATTGAAGCATTGAATGATTACCCTATTCATCTCAGGACAGATAAAAACTAAAGCCCTGTACCTAACTTCCACGGTAATCTACATGTGGATACTGTTTCATTGTTATGAGTGCCATTATTTTTAAATCAATGCAGCAAGCACATGACAAATGCCATGGATTGGGGAGATAGTAGATTACTTTTTGTGAAAGTGACTTATTTTTGATTTATTTATTTCAGTTAAATATACTCAGATGTATTAGATGTGTGTGAGTCTTATAGTTTCCTTTAGTCGCCAAAGCTTTGTATGCCAAAGATGCTGTATTACAGATGGATTATTCTGTAAATAAAAGAAAGAAACAGATTTATCAAGGATAGACCTAGAGGAAAGATATGAACTAGTGACCTAAGGAGGCAGGGTGTCTTTAACCTTTGTGTGGATTTGTTGATCTTGATTGCTTGTTCTTGGGACAGACTCAGATGTGTTTCAGCACAGCCGGGAAGCTCCCATTTCCTTTTTTTCTCTTTGAGTCACTGCATAGTCATTAGCAGGGAGATGGTTGTCCCTGGGGTCTTGGGCAAACAAGGGTGAGTAGTATGAACCTTTCACTTGTATTAAGCAGAATACCTTAAATTTAATTGTTCCTAAATCATGCTGTGCTATGGCACATTGATTTGTTAACTATAAATTGAATATTATTTGAGAAACAATATCCAGCTTCTTGTTTTATTTCTATCAGTAAATTTCTAGATTATTTAATTAACAAATTCATATTTTTAATGCAGTGGGCTACACTTTTCAAAGCATATTTGCCTATATTACCTCACTGAATCTCACATAACATTTCTGTTCATGTAACTATATACATAATTTAGTGTATTCCTGAGAAGTCCTCTGTCATTGTGGAGTCATTTACCTCTCTTTTTCAGGGATTTTCACATGAAAAAATCTGGGAGACAGGCTTGTACTCTTGAATAAATTACCTAGACTGTTACCTCAAGTTGTTCCTAGAAGGTGCAGCTATGTGGAAGTTGTGTTTTATAGAGTAACTAGCAACTTCTAGAAACAACTGATGAAATAAATCAGATATGAATACCACAGAAATACAAAGGACTATGAGACTACTATGAACAATTATACACAAATTGGACAACCTAGAAGAAACAAATTCTTAGAAACATAACCTGCCAATACTGAATCATGAAGAACTAGGTAATCTGAAGAGATCAATTGCTAGTAAGGCAATTGAGTCAGCAAAAAATCAAAAACACCCCAACAAATTAAATTCTAGGAACGGATGGCCTCACTGGTGAATTCTACCAGATATTTAAAGAAGAGTTAATATAAACACTTCTCAAACTCTTTTGAAAAGTATAGGAAGAGGGAGCACTCCCAAACTGATTTTTTGAGGCCAACATTACCCTTATAGCAAAACAAGACAAAAACACTGCAAGAAAAGTAGACTAATATTTAACATGAATAAGGTGCAAAAATCCTTATTATCAAACTGAATTTAACAATACATTAAAGACTTATACACTGTGATCAAAAAGGATTTATTCCAGGGATACAAAGATTGTTCAACATCTTCGAGCTAAACATTGTGATATACTACATTAACTAAATGAAGTATAAAAATCATACGATCATCTCACTAGATGCATAAAAAGCAATGGACAAAATTCAACATCGTGTTATGATCAAAAACTCTCAACAAAGTAAGTATAGCGGGAACATGCAACAACATAATAAGGGCCATATATAACAAACACACAGTTAGTATCATACTTAGTGCAAAACTGAAAGCTTTTCCTCTAAGACAAGAAATAAGACAAAGATGCCCACTCTTACCACTTTTATTCAACATTGTATAGGAAGTCCCAGCCAGAGCAGTTAGGTAAGAAAAAGAAATAGAAGTTATTCAAATTGAAAATAGTAAAACTGTTTCCATTTGCAGATGACATGATATAGAAAACCCTAAAGATTCCACCAAAATACTGTTTAAACTAATAATGAATTCAGTAAAGTTTCATAATGTAAAATCAATATACAAAAATCAGTTGCATTGCTATACACTAGTAACAAACCATCAGAAAGAGAAGTTAAGAAAACAATTCCATATACAGTGGAATTAAAAGAATAAAACACCTACGAGTACATTTAATGAAGGAGGTGAAAGGCCTATACACTATAAAACATTGATGAAGGAAATTGAAGAAGGCAGAAATAAATGGAAAGATTTTTCATGCTTATGAATAGGAAGAATTACTATGTTAAAATGGCCATATTATTCAAAGCAATCTGCAGATTCAATGCAATCCCTAAGAAAATGCCAACATTTTTCACAGAAATAGAACAAGCAATCCTAAAATCTGTATACAGCTACAGAATACCCTGGATAGCTAAATCAGTTTGAGAAAGAACAACAAAGCTGGAAGCATCATATTTCCTGATTTCAAACTGCAGTACAAAGTTGCAATAATCAGAAGAGTATAGTACTGATATAAAAACAGATAGACACATAGATGAAGCAAACAGAATAGAGAGCCAGGAAAAAACCCACATATATATGGCCAATAAATTTATGATCAAGGAGCCAATAATGTACAATGGGGAAAGAATAGTATAGTCTTTTCAACAAATGATGTTGGGAAAAGTGGACAGCCACTTGCAAAAAAATAAAACTGGGCCACATTCTTACACAGTAGACAAAAAACAACTCAAAATGGAGTGAAGTCTTGAGTGAAAGACCTGAAACAGTAAAACTCCTAGAAGAAAACATAGAGGTTAATTTCTTTGAGCTATTTTATTAAAAATAATGATATGTATGGTCTTCTTAATTACTGAGAATATAAACCTTTTATTGGCTACATGTGTTGCAGTAATCTTTTCTTATTTGTTACTTGCCTGTTCACTTTTGTGGTGGTGTACTTTGGTAAATAGAATTCTTAATTTTAATGTGTTCAAATTTATTAACTTTTTTTTTTTTTAATAGTTAAAGCTTTTTAGTATCCTGCTTAAGGGATATTTACCTAACCTGAAGCTCATGGTGATAGTTTTTAGTTCTTCCTTCTAGGAAGGAAAGGTTTAATATTTTTCCATTTCACACTTAAATCTATGAAAAATTTAGAATTTTTTTGTGTGTATGGTATAAAGTGGGTTTCACAGATAGTGCAGTGGTAAAGAATCCAATAACAATGCAGGAAAGGCAAGAGATGTGGGCTTGATCCCTGGGTTTGGAAGATCCCTTGGAGAAGAAAATGCAACCCGCTCCAGTATTATTGTCTGGAAAATTCTATGGACAGAAGAGCCTGGTGGGCTACAGTCCACAGAGTTGCAAAGAGTTGGACATGACTGAGCCACTGAGCACACACATGGTATAAAGTAGGGTTTTTTAAAGTGAATATCTAGTTGACTCAGTGTCATTTATTGACAAGAATATTCTTTCCTACTGAAAGAATATCACAAACTCAAGTTTGTGATAGTGACCAACTTGATTGTAAATTAGGTGACACTGTATGTTTGGTTATGTTTCTGGACTCTTTGGTGTTCCTTAGGTTTGTTTTTCTATTTTTGCACTAAATACCATACTGTCTTAGTGTAGCCTTAAGAATAAGTCTTGGTATCTAGGAGAGCAGATACTCATACTTTTTTTCTTCTTTTTCTACTCTGTGAGTCTTTGTCCATTGCATTTCCACAGAAAAGTTGGAATTCTCTTGTCAACTTCCACAAAATATAACTTTTGGGAAATTGACAGAATTTGCATTAAACCCATATATAAGTTTCAGGAGAATTATTTTCAGTGTTGGGCTTTCTAATTTATTAATGTGGTAAATGGTTCCATTTTTTAGATTTTCTTTACTTTTTCAAAGTAATGTTTTATAATTTTCTGTATAGCAGTTTTGCAGATCTTTTGTTATTCATATTGTTTATATTTTGATGGTATTTTAATTATTATGCCATTTTCAAACTGTGACTAATGCATATAAATAAAATTTATTTTAAAATATTGAGCTTTATCCAGAAAACCTGGTACATTCATTAATTAATTTACTCATATGTTCTGTTTTTAACATGAAATTTCATCTGTAAAACAATGAGAATTTTATTTGTTTTTTCCCAATCCTGGTATATTTTATTTCTTTTTCTTACCTTAGAAATACTGTTGAGGCTCCCAGTCTATACTGAATAGAAATAATGTTAGAGGTTTTCTTGTTAGAGGGAAAATTTTCAACATTTAATATTTATGTATCACATTTGCTATATTTTCAGTGCAAAGTGTTATAAGATTAAGGAAGGATTCTATTGTTTGTTTGTCTAAGAGCTTTTTATAAATAATTGTGAATGGGTATTAAATTTTATCAAATTTTTTTCCTGCATTTATCAACTAATCTATGGTTTTGTCCCTTATTATGTTTATCTGGTTGATTATATTCAGTGTTTTACATGTCTCTTGTAAACAGCATATACTTTTTTTTTTTTTTTACGGTATTTTTTTTTTTTTATTATTGTTTTTGCCATACATTGTCATGATATCACCATGGGTTTACATATGCTTCCCCTCCGGATCCCCCCTCCCTCCTCCCTCCCCCCTGTAAACAGCATATACTTTAAAATAATTTAGCCTGACCACTTTTGTGCTTTAATTGAAACATTAATCCCTTAATGTATGCTATAATTTCTAATAAATCAAATTTAAATCAATAATTAAAATATTTTTGTTTTTCTGATCTACATTTTTTTCTTTTCTTCTTGTGTACTTATTATTTTTAATATTCTATTCCCCCCTCTACTCACTTAACAGTAATATTAATACACTCTTATTTTCTTATTCTTTTATGATTACCCTAGAAATTGCAACATCACTGGCTTATCAAATCCGACTATTACTTGGAACTTTTGCTTTCCTCAAAAAGCACAGGGTTCTTGGGATCTTGCTATTGAATGTGTGGCCCAAGGACCAGCATCACTGGCACTACCTAAGGGTTTTTTAATAAATGCCGACCATCAGGCCATCTTACCTATAAAATCTGCATTTTAACAAGATCCTTAGGTATTTCATATACATCTTAAAATTGTGAAGTACTACTTTAGAACACTAATTACATAAATTCAATTTATATGCCATTAATGCTATATATTTTAATTATATATATATATCAAACCTCAAAAATATTATTATTATGTGATTAGTTTCTGCATTTAGATTTACCCACATCTTTACCATTTTCATTGCTTTTCATTAATTCCTGCATCTCTTCCCATCCATTAGGGTCCATTTCCCTTCAGTGTGGAAAATTCTCTTTAATACTTCCGCTCGTATTTTCAGTCATACTACTGATTTTTTTCCTATTTTTAATTCATCTGGAAATACATTTATTTCAACAAGCCTAGAATTCTAGGTTGGCAGTTATTTTTGTTTTGTCCTATTTTCCATCCTATTTTTCTGTTTCATTCTAATTATTTTCTTCTGATCCATTCTACCTGGTCACAGTTCTTTTTGACTATTTTGGCTCGTATATTGAGTTCCTACTTTTGGTTATTGTATTTTTCAGGTATAGAATTTTCATTGTATTTTTTTTATAGGCCCCAGTTCTCTGCTGAAATTCTCAAACTTTCCTGGAACATACTATAATAACTAAAGTCTTTGCCTGATAGTCCATATCAGATCTCTCTTGACTTCCATTCTTTTTTTTTTTTTAATTGTGTCTGGTCTCCTTACGTCTCTCAGTGTTTTTTGATTGAGTGTCGGACATTGTTCAGAACAAATATAAAAACAGTTAAAGCCTGAGCTGATGCTATCCTTCGCTAAGCATTTGCACTTATTTCTTATAGGAGTTAGGGCACTAGTAATCCTGAGTCACTGACACCTGGCTTTAAGACTGAGATGCCTGGAATTTGGCTCATAAAAAAGTCTATTTTGATACATGTGATAAACGGAGGAGGAGAAAATGGGAAAATGATATTCTAATAAGGTTGAGGCACTTATTTATTTATTATTTTTATTTAAGAATTTCATGGATCTTAGTTTTATATTCTTCACAACATTGTTAATTGTTTATGGCACAGATCATACAGTATTTTTGTGTTGTCATATTCGCTTCCTCTCCTTACTCTCTTCCTAGTTCTTTTTCCTGGAGCGTTTCCCTAGATTTGGCAGGGGCAAAGAACAGGAGGATTCACAGAAATAGCTGCTAATGTGAAATGTAAAAATTATGGTCCTGGTTAGCAACTTTGGCCTCTTGTTTTAGGGCCCCTGTACCCCTCCGGCTACAATTTGAGCCTTATGTGACTCCTCTAAAAAGCAAACTAAGAAAGAGCCTCCAAAGAGTCAACCAGACTCTTAGGTCATTCATAGCTTTAACAAGCTATGACTATTTAAGTATGGGTTTAGAGTTCATCAAATAGTATGGGGCAAGGGTACATTGTGTGAGTTACATCTGCCATCAGATATTTCCTATTTTGCACCATCCTCCTATGTCATTCTTCTGTTGTGCTTAAAAACGCCAAGATATTTCACTGAAATGGCAAAAAAGAATGCTGACACTGATAGCACAGTAAAAAATTTAAACTGCATGTAGCTCCTGAGAAGTGATTCTGCCTCTTCTGTGCAGGCCAGGATGTTCTCAGCCTCTGTCTCCTAAGTGTTGACCAGCAGGGGAGACAGTATGGAGGACAGTGTACCCCCAGGGGGTGGATGAGCATGGGTAACAGCCCATTGCCATCTGCTGGGCTCTTCCTGTCTAAGAATGAGCTTAGCCGTTGCAAAGCATCTCTACCCTCAGCCCTGCTGGGGTACCTGTCTCAATTATGGCACCTGGTCCTTTTTTGTCTCTGTTGTTCCACCCCCTCATCCTCTGTTGAAATAATATTTTTAATAAAGGAAAACTGAATTATGATTTTTTCCTTTACAACTTCTGCCAAGAATTTCACTCTTCTAAGTTATTCTAACAATATTTTCATTAGTATAGCTCTGCATCTTTACCTTTCACCTTTGAAAGGGGTAATTTTTATTATTTTAAATGTTTTCCAAAGGTATAACATGCCTTTAGGTGTTGAATTGAACTCTTAGAAGAGGAGGTAAAAGAGTCTCCTTAGTCAGTTCTGTCATGGACATATTTCATTTGGCCCACAAAACATTTTTAAGCATTATTTAGTGACTAGTGATTTAATAAAAGGCTTTTTCCTTTTGATCAGATTGGACCAAAGAGGGTCACTTGTGCATATCTGAACTAATAATTCCCTGTATCATTTATTCAAATGTATCTTTTTAGTAAGGCCGCCCTGACCATTTTGTCTAAAATTCCAACCCCAACTTTGTTTCTGTCTAGTTCATTTACCATCATCTCACTAGCCATGCGTTTTGCTTAGCTTTTCCTTTGTTTGTTTGCTTATTATTCATGATCTTGGTGCAGAGATTTTGTCTGCTTTGTGTCTAGACCAGTACTTGACTTAGAAGTCCTCTAATATGTATTAATTTATTTGATAAATGAATGAAAGTGGTCAGGGAGATTTCATGGGACTGTTGGCTTTGACCTTTATAAAAAACAGTTTTATTGAATTAAAATTTGTATACCATACAATTCACACTTGAAGTGTACAACTCACTGGCTTTTAATGTATTTTCAGATCTGTGTATCCATTACAACAGTCACTTTTGAAACATTTTCATTATCTGCCAAAAAACTCCATACCCTTTATCTTTTAGTGTCCCCCAAGTCCTCTGTTACCCTCAGCCCTAGGAATCCACTAATCTACTTTCTAGATTTGCCTGTTCTAGACAGTTCATATAATGGAATGAAATGGAATGGAATCATGTGATATTTGGCTCTTTGTGACTGGCTTCTTTACTAGCATGTTTTCAAGCTTCTTCTATGTTGTAGCACGTATCAGTACTCCATACTTTCATTGCCGACTAATATTCCAGGGTGTGGATATGTCACATTTATTTATTCTTTTGTCAGTTGATGGACTGGTCTTGCTTTTTTAACCAGTCACTGTCAAGAGGGATGGCTTTGCCATGATTGACTTATAATGACACTTGGCCCAACTTGGTGTCAGTTCCTGCAACTAAAGTACTGACTCACCCCAAGAGAAGGTCATAATGGATTCTGGTGGTCAACCACCATCACATCAATATCATCTCATAGAAAGTTTCTTCTTCTATCTTTGAATAGTCATATTTTCCTCCTTCTCAGTCATTATTATCATGTTTTTATATTGGAAGATCAAAGGCTTGTGGCATTAAAACCATAGTAAGAAAGAAGGAAGGCCAGCAACAGAGCAAATATTAGCTGTCTTCAGTTTAATTTCCTCATTAAAAAAAAATCTCTCATTTTTCAATGGACACTGAGGTGTTACTGTGGAAGATGGCAAAAAAAAAAAAAAAATCGCCATTCACCTAGAATGTAAAATACTTCCCCAAGGCAGTCTCTTCTTAATTTCCTGTGTTCTGTTTGTTGGAAGGCTCACTGGTGCAAAGCCAATATGAGCTATGCTATATTTCAACGAAATGCCCTTTGTTCTGGAAGACTGTTTTTTTTTTTTTCTTCAAGTAATTAAGTCAGTCAGGGAAAAATATCAAATGTCGTTTTGCTCATGTTTTTCTTTCCTTTTTCCACTCTGATCAAGGTTGGAACATTCTCTTCAACAGTCTTTCCAAAGACAACTCTGTAGTGAGTGAGGACATTGTCCACACTTTTTAATTCAGTGGCAGAAGCTTGGGGAAAGCAGCATGTTCTTGTACTCCAAGCAAAAAGGTGTAAATGGCTTTATTGAAAATCAATATGCTCTTGCGAAGTGCCACTCGTTTCTGTGTTTCTGAGTTCTTTGCCATTTGTCATTTTGCACCGATGAAAGTTGCAAGGAGGTTTACAACTGTGGGTTTCTGTGTTTGAGGTTTTCTTTTTCTTTTTTTTGTTCTGTATTTTCATCCATAAGCATAAGGTTAAAGAATCATTTGGTGTATTATTTGTTTATTTTTTGGAAGAAGAGATGTGTAGGTTTTTCTTTTCTTCTTCTTTTTTTTTTGTTTTTGATGGCAGAAATTGACCTGCCACTGAGAAGAATGGCTGTCACCCACACTGTGGTCTCATAAGTGAGGTCAAATTTGAGTAGACTTTGGCAGGGTGCTGGAGACTTCTTAAAAGTTGCCTCAGAATGCTGTAGAGAAAACTCTCCCTTAATTCCAGAGAGTGAAAAGTGGAGATGTGATAGTGCTGAGTTCTGTCAGGGTGGGCTGTCAGATGTCTTCATACTATGTACAGAGTGCCCAGAGTGCCTCCAGAGTGAGGTCTAGTTCTGACCATTATTGTAAGAACACAGACTGATTTTCATTGGTTACAGTCTTGGTGAAAGATTAGCTGTGAGATTAGGTTGATCAAAAATTATGTGCCAGTTACAGCTAATGTGGCAGCATCTGAGGAAGATCAGGGTCATTTGTGATGGCTTTATTTGATTTGTACAGATTTCGGTGAATTACAACATTTTTCCTGCACTGAGAAACTAGATATTTTGTCATAAATTTCCATCAACCCTTAAAAAAAAGCTTAACCTTCATTTTAAGCCTAGAGATAGCATAAATCTGAACAGTGAGTTACGGGTGATGGTAGCTGTGTCACAGCAAGGTCTTAATGAAACAGGGCCTCGGAGGGGACTGTGGGAGAGATGGGACTGGGTTGGGGGCTATTAGACAATTTTTGAATGAATCAATGCCCAGAGATCACTTACTTGTTTATTTACAGTATTTTTTCAGTGCCTTGCAATTACATGTTATTCAATGCATTTCATTGACCTCAATTGAATTGGATTTACAGAGAAAATGAGGCGTGACCTTAAATTATTTTCATTAATTATTGTGATTGAAATGTTTTACTTTTCAAGAGTTTTACATAAGTATAGAGGTGAGAATAAGCCAGGGAGGAATGGACAGTCTTATTTCTTGGCTTCATATTTTTTCCCCCTATAAAATTCCTACCTTTACTTAAGCAAATAATATTCAACTTTGGCCTCATTTGCCACAACCTTTATCCAGACTGGAGCCTCAATTTCTTTTCAGTAAGTCCTAAAACCTTTAAGACCCTTACCTGAAGACCTTTAATAATCCCAACAAGGTCTGCTAAATCCTTCGGGAGGGGTTATAATTACCATGAGTTACTGTTGTTTCATATTGTAATTTCAACATCGCCTATTGTACAATTTGATTACTGGTTAATTAGGATTCTGTTTAATTTGATCATTACTTCTGAAATTAAATCATTTTATATTAAACAAATTACCAAATTTGATTGGTCCATACAAGATTATTAGAGTGTCAATCAGGTGGTTAGAAAAAATTGTCATCACAAAATAAGACTAATTTTATAAACTAATTGGAAAACAGTCAGAAAATCAAGTTTAAGTTTCCCAAAATGTGCCTTCAGGGAACTGAGAGCCAGTTAGAATCTTCCTAACGGTCTCTTGGATTGACCTCTTGTAGCTCTGATGTTGGTAGTAAAACAGTGGCTACATATTTATTGTTGTCATGGATTGAAAATTTACTTGTGATATTTAGTAAAATAAAACCTAAATGTAACCACCATTCTCCTGACTCATAAAATGATATAATTCATTCACTTTTTTGTATGTATATGCCTTGTTTTATTTTGGGGGGCCCTCTGAATTAGGTGAGATAAACTCAATCACTCCTGAAGGGTTTTCTAGAAAATACTCCCATATGCAAAATCTAATCGTGCTGTTCATCTGCTATTTGCAATTAGATCATCTATTTCGTTTCTTTTATTTGCTACTGTATGTCAGATTGTAGATTAGAGTTGATGCCATTTATTCTGAGTGTGTTGAGGGGAAATGGCATTGGAGACATTCATTAGTGAGTTTTAAAATTGTTCCCTAGGAAATTTGCCTCATATCGTCTGGTCTGACCGGATGAGAAAATGTATCCCTCACCAGGAGGTTTGGTTGCCTCAATCACTTAGATGGGACAGCTTCATGCCAAGATGACATGACTGGGAATCTACCTTTTGTTTTCACAAAATATGACTGGTTTGGAGGCATTTAAATACATATACATACATTCCTCATTCTTAAATAAATGAGGAATGCTATATGGAAGCTTTACAAAAATAATGAAGAAACCTAACTCCCAAATAGTATATTAAGCACTTCAGCTTATGAGTTATGTTTAATTTTCATATGGGATTTCATAGACTTAGCCGGTTTTGTTTATTCTCTTCCATACTGTTTTTTGTTGTTGTTGATTGGTTGGTTAGTTTGCTGTTTTTATGAGCAAACATTTTATTTTAGATAAAGACCCCTATAACTAATTCAGAGAGAGGTTGTCTATTGCTTCAGTTCTCTTTTGGTAGAATCTGATGGGTTTCCCCCACCTTTTGAAAACCACACACTTTGTTTAGTTTTCTTTGCCATTATTTACCTAAATTTTATCTAAGGAAAACAGAAATGAAATAGATATTTTTCATGGATGTAGGACTAATGCTGAAGCTGAAACTCCAATACTTTGGCCACTTGATGCAAAGAACTGACTCATTGGAAAAGACCTTGTTGCTGGGAAATATTGAAGGCAGAGGAGAAGGGGACAATAGATGATGAGATGGTTGGATGGCATCACAGACTTGATGGACATGATGGCATCACAGACTTGATGGACATGAGTTTGAGCAAGCTCTGGGAGTTGGTGATGGACAGGGAAGTCTAAAGTGCTGCCGTCCATGGGATCACAAAGAGCTGGACACCACTGAGTGACTGAGCTGTACAGAAGATGAGATCTTGAAAATTCAATAGATTATTAAGAAATTAGTGTTATGAGTGTTTTCACTAGAATGAATAATATTTTATCTGTCTCACTGGTTAGGTTTCAGAGAGAATAAATACTTTTTGATTTAGTAGTGAAATATTACTTGGAAGATATATCAATTGTTGTTGATTACTGGTTAGTTGCTAAGTCATGTCCAACTCTTTTGTGACCAAATGAACTATAGCCCGCCAGGCTCCTCTGTCCATGGAATTTCCCAGGCAAGAATACTGGAGCGGATTGCCATTTCCTTCTGCAGGAGATCTTCCCAACCCAGGGACTGGACCTGCATCTCCTGCATTGGCAGGCAGATTCTTTATAACTGAGCCACCTAGGATGCCTGATATATCAGTAACTGAGTATAAAAGGAAGTCCTCTCATGCATCAATTTTTCCTGAACTCTGTGATATGCAGTAAGTTTCTTAAATACTAACACTCTATCAATAACAGCAATAACATTTATTGAGTACTTACTTTGTGCTATGCATGCTATAAAGGTTATATAATTGAATCTTCAAGGTGACCTTATGTAAGATATGTATTATCTTCATTTTAGAGATGAAGTGACTTGGAGAAGTTAAACAATGTCTAAGATCATGCAGCTTTTAAGTCAAGATAAGACTCCATATAGATCACATCCAGACTTTGAGGTATTTTGTGTGTTAAGTGTATAGAAAATTTTTAGATGGTTAGTACTGCATTCACTGACTCAGAAGCTTAGAAGTAAAGATCTTTACATCTCCACCTATTTGCCACTCACAACCCCTCCAAACTGGTTACTAGTTTCCTTATAATAACCTGACATTTTTAAATGCACCTATGAACAAATATGAGTATATATTACCTCATTTTTAAAAACACAAACTGTATAATTTATATATACTAGATAGTGCATGTTTTTCTGTATGCTATAGAACCTGTTAACTCTTACTGCCTCCCTCACCCCGCCATTCATGACCATCTTTGAACAGAATGGCTTGTTTATCTCTACACAGACCAACAACTCTGGTTGGATGGTTTAAGTACATTCAAAAGTAGAATGTCCCGTAAGACAGAGCTTATGACAGTCTCTTCAGAGATGGCTTTTCCTCCTACAGTCCAGTGCGTATATCATTATCTTATGATGTATGAACTGGTTCCTTCAGTGGAGATGAGACTCTGGCTCTACTTGCATGGATGAGGGGCAATGAGTTGGAAACACTCTTCTCAGAAATTATCTTTAAGTGAGCTTGGAGAGACTTCCTTGATTTCTCTGTGTATTTAGCATAGTAAGAATATATATATATGTATAATATATATTATAATATTATAAATTAATAATTATGTTATATATATGTAAACTTTTAGAGCCATTTTATGTTCCCAGAAAGCACTGAGTAGCGTATATAGAGAGTCCCTGTGTCCTCATACATGTACAACCTCCCCTACTACCAGCATCCCACCAGTGTTACCTCTGTTTCAATAGGTTATATTTTTTGCTTGCCTTTGTAATATACTGACTTTAAACAGGGAGCTTCCCAGGTAGCTCCATGGCAAAGAATCTGTCTGCCAAGCAGGAGACTCAGGTTCAATTCCTGGGTCAGGAAGATCCTCTTGAGAAGGAAATGGCAACCCACTCCAGTATTCTTGCCTGGGAAATCCTATGGACAGGGACACCCGGTGGGCTATGGTCCATGGGGCTGCAAAGAGCTGAATCTGACTTAGTGACTAAACAGCAGCAGACTTCAAACAAGGCTTATATTTAGTTGACAGTATTTTGAGAGAACCTGATTTGCTTGGGGCTCCTTGTAGCCGGGGTTAGTAGTGGGTGAGGGGAGGGTAAGTAGATCCTAAAGGAAAGTACATAGACCAGGCTCTCAGAAACCCAAGTCTAATTGGGAAATCAGACTACAGGCATCAACTGACTGGAGAATTTATTTCCTGAGAAATGATACAGTAATAAATAGAAAGTAATACACAATAAAAGGCACATTTACTACTTCAGCTATACAATTTTGAGATCATGGTGAGCATGGATTGAAACTTACCTTCTTTACTATTAAAACTTTAGGTAAAAGGTAGTACATGCCTGCTAAGTCGCTTCAGTAGTGTCCGACTCTGCGACCTATGGACTGTAGCCCACCAAGCTCCTCTGTCTACGGGGACTCTCCAGGCAAGAATACTGGAGTGGGTCACCATTAAGGTAGTACAAAGAGTGTAAATCAGTTTACAGGGGACCATACTTAGTCTATTAAAGGCAGTGAATTGTTTTCCAGTTATTTTCTAAGCCATTTTAGCATCAACCACTCAAATGGCTACAATGTGCTAATAATTACTATAAATACTCCGAGTAACTTATTAACAAAAGTCCAATGAAAGCCTTACTTGAAAATATTTGGCCTTGATTCAACACTTTTGAGCCACTTTCCTGTGACTGTAAGAGACAGCAGGATGCCATGAAAAGAGCCTGGGCTTTGGTGACACAGACTGGCATTTCCACTGTTCTTAACTTCATCCTAGCCCGTGACCTTGATCACATGACTTCACCTTTCAAATCCTCAGCACTTTGTAATGTTAACATGGGAATGGATGAGACAAGTCTTATCAAGTGCCTAGCTTCTTGGTCGGTATGTGATGGTTTCATCATAAACATAAGACCACCCTCTATTTGGTACTTTCCTGGTGGTCCAGTGGTTGAGAATCCACCTGCCAATGCAGGGGACATAGGTTTGATCCCCGCTCTGGGAAGATGCCATGTGCTGAGGGGCAGCCGAGCCTGTGTGCCATAACTCCTGAGGTCCACGTGCTCCTGAGTCTGAGTGCTGCAACTGCTGAACCCATGGGCGGCAGCTACTGAGGCCCACGTGCCCTAGAACTCCACAACTAGGGATGCCACCACAATGAGAAGCCTGAACACTCCAACTAGAGAATAACCCAGCTTGCCGCAACTAGGGAAAGACCGTGTATGGCAATGAAGACCCAGTGCAGCCAAAGACGAAAGAAATACATATTAAAAAAATAAATATATGACCCCGTGTTCAAAAGGTTGGAGAAACCAGATTCTGTTTATAGAGCAAGACTGCCAAATCTTAACCAATAGGGAACATAACAAAATGATTTTTTAAATATACACAATAGCTGCAGTTAACCTGCCTACAAGTTATTCTAAACAACGGATATTACTGCGGAGCTGAATTAATGAAAGTGATGGAAGCAGAATCAACCAGGGAATTCTGACATATGGAAGTTACTCCATAGTGTGGGGCCACTTAGAAAGACCTGAGGAGTTTAGGTAGGAAGGTCTTAAGTGCCTGCCACATTTTGAAGGCCTCAGAAGGCTCCTCAGGTGAGCACATTCCCCATTTAAACATGCTGAGCTCTCCATCAAGTCTTAGGTAGCAGGTAGCAGTCCCAGTTGGGATGCAGTCTCTGAGTCACCTGGATCTTGGAAGATGTGGCTGTCTTCCAGCAGATAGGCAGCGGGCTCGATTTTTTGATTGTTACCTCCAGTGAAGGACACTTGTCCAGGAGACAGCTGCCAAATTGCTTGCCAAGCTTATCTATCCTCGGGAACATTTTATTCACACACTGCCTCCAATGTAACCTGTCTTCTAAAGAGGTTTCTGCCATTAGTTTTGGAGACAGGATTTCATTCTACCCTGCAGTCCCATTTTTTGACTGGTGGCCTTAAGAGGGTTATTATGTTATTGGCGATAGAGTACTGAAATTTTATGACATGCCATATGGAACTACAGAAATAAGGACGTGACCTCCTTCGTATGCTATCATTAGTTCTGAATATCACCCATTTCCTGCCTTCAGCCATTTTTCTGGCCCCTAGATAGGTCTGTACCTGTGGTCAGAATTAATGTTGTTTTGGCTCCTAAAAGCTGCAATTTTCCTGAGGTGGCAGTTGTGGTAGAGCACTTTTTCCCTGTCTCCAATTTCCTAGATACATCCACACGTGGAACTGAAACGGCCTCTCTGCTTGCTGTGCGCATGGGACCTCTACACCTGTTCAGTCGTGAAACCACTAATGAGGCCTCTCCTGTCCTATTCAGGATTTCGACGGCATATGAAATCTCATTACCCAGAGTCAATGAATGACATCTGTTCCCCATCCCCCTCCTGGAGCCGGCATCCCAGCCGCTCGGTGCTGTGAAAAAGATGTGCCGCTCAGAGCGAGAATTAGAGCCCAGAAAAGAAGGTGGCCCTTCCTGGCTCAGGCAGAGGGCAGATGGAGCTTTCCCGTGTCCTGGCCCCCGTTTATACCTTTGTCCTAAGAGAATTAGCAGAAAGGAAACTTCATTATTTCAGACTATAAAAAAGTTTTGACTATTTGCTTTTGAAACAAGTCAAAACCTGAAAGTGAGTGGTTTTCTTGATAAGGAAGAATGTTTTCAGATTAATTTGAAAACATCCAGATAAATGGATAAATGCTTCAATTGATTAAATGTTAAAATGACTTAAAATGTGTATGATGTAAAGGTTATTTTTATAGTTTGACTTCTTACAAATCCTTCTTTCATAAAGAGGAGAGCTTTAAATAAATAAACATGGATATACTAAATAAATGCATATCAAAATTTTACTTTAGGGAGTTTTCATAAGTAGTAATATATATGTAATATAATGTAAGTATTATCATAGAATTACTTTATCTAAAATATGTCATTGCTTTCATTCATTCATTATTCATTCATTTATGGAAGGGTCACTGAATAAGCACTTATTGAGCACCATTTATGTGTCAAGCACTATAATTGCTGCTATGATGCAAAGATGGATAAAAGCTCAATGTTAGGAAAAGGCTGAAGTAAGTCATTGTAGGCTGTGTGATAACTTTACAGCAGGTGGGTCAGAGGAGCAGGGTCATCCTACCTTGAGGTGTGAAGGCTTCAGAAGGGAGGAAGCACTATCTGGGATTTTAGGGTGGTTAAAAAGACAGAGGCAGGGTGCCATTTAAAGCAGGGGGGCCAGTGTGGGCAAAGTCAAGCAGAAAGGAAACTTGCAAGTGTTTGCCTTGGCTTTGGACACTTGCAAGTACTTTGACAGACTGCAGAAGGAGGCTCTGAGAAGAGAGAGAATGTGGGATTTGTTTTTCCTGGTCAGATCATGCAGAGTCTTTTATAGCAAGATAGAGTTTGGGCCTTTTACTGCAATAGGAAACTTATTCTTCATTGTCAGTAGACTCTCAATAAAAGTTTATCAAGCAAAGCTTAGTTGCACTGATTATTTTAAAAATTCTTAATTGTTTTGTGAAACTGTGTTAAGTGCACATGGTAGCAAATGAATTATAATTGATTATTTTATTATGGAAACAAGTCTGCAGTTCTACTCCTTCCCACCCACATGAGCTCTCACTCTCCATAGGCAAGCTCTTCCTCCTCTTTCTCTTCTCTTCTTTCTCTCTCATGTGGTTTTCTACATATTCCAAATAAGATGTTCAGCTTTTATTTCTTGTTTGACCACTCTTATGTAATATATAGAGGTAAAAGATAATTGTTTAATTTGCTTTTGGTTCATCGTCATTCCTCTTCTCTCAGTGTTTGGTTATTCTCAATGCTGTCATTATTTTGTTTCTTTTTAATTACTTTATTAATTACTGTCATAACTTTTAACAGCATACTTATACCTCTAGCTCTTATTCAGTCAGATTTGATAATATCTCTTCTCTTACCTGGAGAAGGCAATGGCACCCCACTCCAGTATTCTTGCCTGGAAAATCCCATGGATGGAGGAGACTGGTGGGCTGCTGTCCATGGGATTGCTAGAAATCGGACACAACTGAGCGACTTCACTTTCACTTTTCACTTTCATGCATTGGAGAAGGAAGTGGCAACCCACTCCAGTGTTCTTGCCTGGAGAATCCCAGGGACGGGGGAGCCTGGTGGGCTGCCGTCTATGGGGTCGCACAGAGTCGGACACGACTGAAGCGGCTTAGCAGCTTCTCTTGCCAGAGTTTCCCTGGTGGCTTAGATGGTAAAGAATTTGTCTGCAACCTGGGAGATCTGGGTTTGATCCCTAGGTTGGGAAGATCCCCTGGAGAAGGGAATGGCTACCCACTCTAGTATTCTGGCCTGGTGAATTCCATCAGCAGAGGAACCTGGTGGGCTGCAGTTCTTGAGATCACAAAGAGCCAGACACGACTGAGTGACTAATGCTTGGACTTTTTTCACTTATCTTACTCTTTTAAAAATGGTTACCTTTTCCTTATACTTTCTTCCAACTTTCCTCCCAGCCTTCCTCATCTGTCTTTGTTGGGTACTTCCCTTTTATGTTTAATTTGTCAAGGTGTTTAAGGTTTACATCTTGCATAGTGGTACAAGTCAGCACTTGTCAGGATTGGTCAATGTTAGGTCACAGAGTGCTAGATCACACCTGGATCTCTGTATTAGAAGTCTGAGCCACTCGGTACAGACTATTCTTAGCAGTATGTATTCCTCTTTCTTTCATTCCATGAATTACTTGAAATGATGCATTTTACTTTGTATTTAGAGCTTATTTATACTTAGAGCTTCATTTCCCTGTGTAATTTTTTGTTTTCTTAGAGTTCTACTGGCTTTCTATTGTTCTTATACTATTTTCTTTTAAGATAACTTCAGTTGCTTTTTAAATCCCTGATGTTGCCTTCAATACAATTGAGGGCTCATCTTAATTTTTCTGATCTCCTTCCTTCTATAACCTTCCATTCACCTATTCTAATCTAGACTCATCCTTTCCTAGGTTGGTTATATAGCTGTCATCCTGAAATTCCTCATCATTGTTCTCCCAGGTTATATCACTATTTTCTATTTCCTATGTCATTCTTCTTTTTTGTTTATATCCTTGCTTTTCTGGAATATTTCCTTAAGAAAATTTATCCAAAAGGTAACCTTCACTTATTTTTCAAACCCCTTCAGTCTTTATTCCCTTCTCCAATTCTGTTCCCTTTTCATACTCAGGCAGTCATTTTAATGTGCGTGCATCCTTTGGCATGTGTATGTTCCTGCAATACGTGTATTCTTTTGTTTGCATGTATTTTTTATCTTCATTTAAGTGAATAGCATTGTATTACTGTGTTGGTCATTTGCCTGTTTCCTCTCAGACCAATTCCTTGAATTTTTCTTGTTCTTTCTACATCTTACACAAAGGGACTATCCCTGCAAAGTGCATTTCCCAGACTTGCCTGGCTTCTGCTTAGGTTTGGCCAATGGGAGGCATTGGTATAAAAACAGAGGAAAGAAGGAAGGGAAGAGTCAGTGTTTCTGTCCACTCTAACCTTTGGCTGTGGTGATGACTGACAGTGGCTACCACTGTGTGTCTAGCACCAGTGAGGTGGCCCGGTGTCAAGGCTTCCAGTGATATTTCTTTTTTATTTTATTTTATTTTTTTTATTGGTTTTGCCATACAATGACATGATATCGCCATGGGTTTACATATGCTCCCCCTCCAGAACCCCCCTCCCTCCTCCCTCCCTCCTCCCTCCCCCCAGGAAATCTCGGTGCACCAGCCCTGAGCATCAATCCTGGGCTGGCGATTGATTACACATATGATAATTAACATGTTTCAATGCCATTCTCCCATATCATCCCACCCTTGCCCTCATCCACAGAGTCCACGAGTCTGTTCTATACGTCTGCGTTCCTTTTGCTGTCTCGCATGCTGGGTTATCCAGTGATATTTCTTTAACACCTTTCCTCTTTGTTGCTCCAGCACAGGGGCCTACATGCTGGAGGGTATGGGAACCAAACGATGTGGTGTGCATAGCTCAGCTCTCAGGACAGAGAGATTAGGGTAAAGACCAGGAGCAACCAGGTAGGGCAAATGGGAAGTATTCAGCACAACAGTTCTCCCTTATTTGAAGCCGACCTGTGACTTCCATATATTTTGAGATGATTTGACACTGAATCTGCTTTGTGCTTCTGAACTGGAGATAGAAGTGAATCAAGGGGTCTTCTAGCTTGGGTGAATCCAATGCCACACTTCATCATTATGCCACAGAGGTCACTTGTAGTGTGGGCATAGCAGGTGAAACTAGTTGGATTTTAGGGCTCAAGTCCTTAAATGAAAAAAAGTTAGTTAATCTGGTGAAACATGTGACAAAGTAGGAGTAACATCTTTCTCAGTTAAGTTCAGTTCAGCCACTCAGTCATGTCTAACTCTTTGCAACCCCATGGACAGCAGCACACCAGGCTTCTATTTCCATCACCAAACTCATGTCCTTTGAGTCTGTGATGCCATCCAACCATCTCATCCTCTGTCATCCCCTTCTCCTCCCACCTTCAATCTTTCCAAGCAACTGGATCTTTTCAAATGAGTCAGTTCTTCACATCCGGTGGCCAAATTTTCAGCTTCAGCATCAGCCCTTCCAATGAATATTCAGGACTGATTTCCTTTAGGATGGACTGGTTGGATCTCCATGCTGTCCAAGGAAGTCTCAAGAGTCTTCTCCAGAACCACAGTTCAAAGGCATCAATTCTTTGATGCTCAGCTTTCTTTAAAGTGCAACTCTCACATCCATACATGACCATTGGAAAAGCCATAGCTTTGACAAGATGGACATTTGTTGGCAAAGTAATGTCTCTGCTTTTTAATATGATGTCTAGGTTGGTCATAACTTTTCTTCTAAGAAGCAAGTGTCTTAATTTCATGGCTGCAGTCAACATCTGCTGTGATTTTGGAGCCCTCCAAAATAAAGTCTGTCACTGTTTCCACTGTTTCCCCATCTATTTGTCATGAAGTGGTAGAACCAGATGGCATGATCTTAGTTTTCTTAATGTTAAGCCTTAAGCCAACTTTTTAGCTCTCCTCTTTCACTTTCATCATGAGGCTCTTTAGTTCTTTTCTTTCTGCCATAAGGGTGGTGTCATCTCCGATTATTGATATTTCTCCCAGCAATCTTGATTACAGCTTGTTCTTCTTCCAGCCCAGTGTTTCTCATGATGCACTCTGCATAGAAGTTAAATAAGCAGGGTGACAGTATATAGCCTTGAAGTACTCCTTTCTCAACTTGGAACCAACCTGTTGTTCCATGTCCAGTTCTAAGTGTTGCTTCTTGACATGCATACAGATTTCTCAGGAGGCAAGTCAGGTGGTCTGGTCTTCCCATCTCTTTCAGAATTTTCCACAGTTTCCTGTGATCCACACAGTCAAAAGTTTTGGTATAGTTAAAAAGCAGAAGTAGATGTTTTTCTAGAACTCTCTTGCTTTTTCGCTGATCCAGAGGATGTTGGCAATTTGATCTCTGGTTCCTCTGCCTTTTCTAAAACCAGCTTGTACACCTGGAAGTTTATGGTTCACATACTGTTGAGCCTGGCTTGGAAAATGTTGAACATGAGTTTGCCAGCGTGTGATATGAGTGCAATCGTGTGGTAGTTTGAGCATTCTTTGGCATTGTCTTTTTTGGGATTGGAATAAAAACTGACCTTTTCCAGTCCTGTGGCCACTGTTGAGTTTTCCAAATTTGCTGGCATATTAATAGAGTGCAGCACTTTCACAACATCATCTTTTAGGATCTGAAATAGCTCAACTGGAATTCCATCACCTCCACTAGCTTTGTTTGTAGTGATACTTCCTAAGGCTCACCTGACTTCACATTCCAGGATGTCTGGCTCTAGGTGAGTGATCATACCATTGTGGTTATGTGGGTCATGGAGATCTTTTTTGCACAGTTCTTCTGTGTATTCTTGCCACCTCTTCTTAATATCTTGTGCTTCTGTTAGGTCCATACCATTTCTGTCCTTTATTGTGCCCATCTTTGCATGAAAATTTCCCTTGGTATCTCTAATTTTCTTGAAGAGATTCCTAGTATTTCCCAGTCAATTGTTTTCCTCTATTTCTTTGGATTGATCACTGAGAAAAGCTTTCTTGTCTCTCCTTGCTATTCTTTGGAGCTCTGCACTCAAATGGCTATATCTTTCCTTTTCTTTTTTGCCTTTTACTGCTCTTCTTTTCATAGCTCTTTGTAAGGCCTTCTCAGACAAACAATTTGCCTTCTTCTTGCATTTTTTTTCCCCTTGGGGATGGTTTTGATCACTGCCTCCTGTACAGTGTCATGAACCTCCATCCATAGTTCTTCAGGAACTCTATCAGATCTTATCCCTTGAATATATTTGTCACTTCCACTGTAAAATTGTAAGGGAATTGATTTAGGTCATACCTGAATGCTCTGGTAGTTTGCCCTACTTGCTACAATTTAAGTCTGAATTTGGCAATAAGGAGTTCATGAGCTGAGCCACAGTCAGCTCTTAATCTTGTTTTTGCTGACTGTATAGAGCTTCTCTATCTTTGGCTGCAAAGAATATAATCAATCTGATTTCAGTATTGACCATCTGGTGATGTCCATGTGTAGAGTCTTCTCTTGTGTTGTTGGAAGACGGTGTTTTCTATGACCAGTGCATTCTCTTGGCCAAGCTCTGTTAGCCTTTGCCCTGCTTCATTCTGTACTCTAAGGCCAAACTTGCCTCTTACTCCAGGTGTTTCTTGACTTCCTACTTTTGCATTTCAGTCCCCTATAATGAAAAGAACATCTTTTTTAGGTGTTAGTTCTAGAAGGTTTTGTAGGTTGTCATAGCACCATTCAACTTCAGCTTTTTCAGCGTTACTTGTCAGGGCATAGACTTGGATTACTGTGACATTGAATGGTTTGCTTTGGAAATGAACAGAGATCATTCTATCATTTTTGAGATTGCATCCAAGTACTGCATTTTGGACTCTTTTGTTGATTATGATTGCCACTCCATTTCTTCTAAGGGATTCTTGCCCACAGTAGTAGATATAATGGTCATCTGAGTTAAATTCACCTCTGCCAGTCCATTTTAGTTTGCTGATTCCTGAAATGTTGACATTCACTGTTGCCATCTTCTGTTTGACCACTTTCAATTTGCCTCGATTCATGGACCTAACATTTCAGGTTCCTATGCAATTTAATTCCATCACCAGTCACATCCACAACTGGATGCTGTTTTTGCTCTGGCTCCATCTCTTCATTCTTTCTGGAATTATTTCTGCACTGATCCACAGTAGCATATTTGGCACCTACCAACCTGGGGAATTCATCTTTCAGTGTCCTATCTTTTTGGCTTTTCACACTGTTCCTGGGGTTCTCAAGGCAAGAATACTGAAGTGGTTTGCCGTTCCCTTCTCCAGTGGGCCAAGTTCTGTCAGAACTCTCCACCATGACCCATCGTTTTGGGTGGCCCTACGTGTGATGGCTCATAGTTTCACTGAGTTAGACGAGGCTGTGGTCCATGTGTTCAGACTGTTTAGTTTTCTGTGATTGTGGTTTTCAGTCTGTCTGCCCTCTGATGGAGAAGGATAAGAGGCTTATGAAAGCTTCCTGATGGGAGAGACTGACTGAAGGGGGAAGCTGGGTCTTGTTTTGGTGGGCAAGATGCTAGGTGCTAGAGCAGCAGCTGCATGGTGCTGGAGCGGTGGCTGTGGCACTGGAGTGGCGCTGGGGCGCTGCAGTGACTTTGTGGAGATGTCCCACATCCGAGGGCAAAGGAGAAGCTGATTCAAGGTGGTAAGAGGGGTGAAACTGTGTTTAGAATCAAACCCCATACCTGCCAGAGATGCCCAGGGGCTCAAACATACCTTTTGTGCACCAGGACCCAGAGACCCCACAGTGACTGAGGCAGAACTGTGAGTGGCTCCTGTGGAGGCCCAGGTCAGCAGTGGATTGATGCAGGGGCAGGGGCTCTGGGTGCAGTAGACCTGGGTAGGGCATAAGCCCTCTTGTAGGAGGTCACCATTAACCCCACCATAGAGCTGCCAGAACCTACATTGGACTGGGAAACAGACTCATGGAGGGCACAGATAGAACTTTCTATGCACGAGGACCCAGGAGAAAGGAGCAGTGACTTTCTGCTAAGTTAGTCACAAGAGACTAACCTGACTTGCCCATGAGTGTCCCGGAGTCTCTGGTGGAGGCATGGGTCAGCAGTGGCCCGCTGCATTCATTGTTGGCTACAGCGCTGAGTGTACTGGTGCATGCATGGGACCTTCTGAAGGAGGTCACTGTTACCTTCATTACCTCCACTGTAGTTGGCCTCAGGTCAAACAACAGGGAGGGAACACAGACCTGCCCTCCAACAGAAAATTCGATTAAAGATTTACTCAAGCCCTTATTTATTTCTCAATGTCTGAACCACATAGCGTAGTTCTTGATTACATCATGGGCTAGGTTAAAACTGTTCATACATTAGACTATAAGTTCCTTGAGGGAAAAACTTGTCCATTGCAGTAGAAATCCATGGTGTTCACCTTATTTAATAAACTCTAAATAATTACAATGCCATTAAATATATGTTAAAGGTACATGAAACTTCTAGAAGGCATTTGATACTAGTCTAAATTAGGTTAGTTTGTATAAAAATCTGCTTTCAAACAGTCATCAGTTTTACCATTTTGGGAAATAATCATGCTCTACTATATGGGCTGATGCATACTTTTCTCATGTCATAGTATTCAGAAAGTGATTCTTTAAAAAGTTTTCTAAATGTTCCTTTCTTTGAAATCATTTGTCTTTTTCATTTGTATATTCTTTTGCTTGGCTTTCTTGAGTCTCAGCAAAATGCTTTGCATAACTGTCTGACCTTTTCGCAAATCATAGCAGTACTTCGGTATACTTTACTGAGCTTGGTCTTCTCTGTATGTGGCCATCTCCTGTCACAATCAGAGCCACTTCCTGGATCTGCCTATTGGGCTATAGAAGTAGGGGTAGTCATTGCTCTGGTGTTTATAACGAAGCAAATGCAGACTGAATGCACCAGAGCACATAAAAAGATAATTTTATTTATACCAAGACACAACCATGATGTTTTAAATCCATGGTGGATAAAACCACTGTATTTAGTGCTTATTGAAACTCCCCTTAATAGATACTGGTAACAATAATAACAACAAGAAAGAGAGCAGCTATCATTTGTTGAGTGCTTACTCTGTAGGAAATACTGTTCAGCACTTTCCGTGGACTGACTCACTAACATCTTCAGGTTGTGTGTGATGTAGTAACTGTTACTTTGCCCATTTTGCAAACACAGTGTCAATGCACAGAGAGGTTAAATTTCTTGAGTGTCTGAACTAGTCAGTGCCAAAACTGGAATTCAGACCCCAAGCAGCACCACTTTAGTGCCCTTACATGTTGCTATTACATGATGTTGCTTCTAACACAAATGTGTTGGATTTAAATAATTATCTCTTCAGCAGCTTAGATATTACCAACAATAATAACCATCAGTGAAATCAAGGAGTTTAAAAATTGGTAGAAATCATATTTAATTGCCTCAAATATGATCAGTTTTCAGATGAGAAAGTGAAGGCCCAGTGGGTGGGAGGAGCAGAATCACAGAGGTAAAAATGGACAGAGCCGGGAGTTGAATTCAGATCTTTTGCTTCCCAGGACGTTGTCTTTTCAACAGCATATGTTCTCTCTTGGTTTTTATCATGAATTGCTTTCTGTAGAAAATGGGAAATTTACTATTCCTATTTTTGGACTATAATTGTGCAAAAAAGGGGATCAGGGACATGATATTTATTGAGCATCTGTTATGCACTGATTCCTAATAATTCTGGGGTAGATTTGCCACTGTCCCTTTTATCCAGCTGAGGAGGTTGAGGCTCAGAGAAGTCAAATAACTTGACCCAGATCCTGTACATATCTGTAGATAGTAAGTGGTGGAGCCCCATTTTGAGTTCTTATTCACCTGACTTGGAAACCAATAGTCTTTGCTCCCACTAGGCTGTCCCTTGGTTAAAGACTTCAAAGAGACAGAGACTTCATCAGCCATATATTTTAAGCTCTATTTGTTCTTGTTGCATAAATCCTTGTGAATACTGGAAATGTACTCACCTCCAATTTTGCAAATAGGCCTGCTTCAGCCATCAGTGACATGGTAAAAGAAGGGGTCTTATAGATCTCTCTGCCGTTTGGTGAAAAACTTCCTGACTGAGTGCCTCCTGAAAAAATTCTCCACTGCCGAGAAGCTTTTTTATTTGTAATTGCTTCTTTGGTAAGACTATCAGCGATGTCTCTTCACTGCACAATCTAGGTTATAAATTGTCTGCACTTTGTCTTGCTGGGATTTTGTAGTTACATTCTTTCATACCACTAGCATGGAGCTACATTTACAGACACAAAGGAGTGGGACTAATGTTTATCTGTCTTGCATTAGCTTGCACTTTGGATTATCTAGTATCTCAGGAAAAAAGTCTGTATCCCAAATAATCCTTTCTCTTGACTTGTTTCATCTCTATGTTTTGACCTCCTCAAAAGCAGAAGCGTCACCTTGCATCTTAGGAAAAGCAGAGAACAGGAAGGATTTTTGACTCTCCAGGTAGGATAGCATCCCCAGTTTTGCACTTTTCCTGTTCTGCATAAGAAAGGCCTCTTGGAACAATCTGTTTGTTGGTGCATCCCAGACTCCAAATGTGTGCCATTTCATATCTGGCTCTCTGAAAGTAAATTCATTAAATCATTTTATATACATGAGGTATCCAGTACATTAAATCATTTAATACAAATCTGTTAACAGTTGGTGAGAAATTTTATTCTTTCGGTGTTTTGCTCCCCCAGTGGCCATTAAAATTCCTGGTTGGGGCTAAAAGCACTTGCCTTCCATTTTAATTTTTACTGTGTCTTTAACTCTTTATGAAATCTATTCCAGAAATCTCAGGTGAAGAAGCACAAGGACCTTAGTTTCCATTCCAGTGGTTGTGGTAATGGTGGTGAGTTTAAATAGCGGAGACCAAACTAGTGAGGTTAGCGCAAGAGCTTAGACCTAAGCTATTGATTTCCTTGTCTCCCTCATTTGTCTGTATCCATAAGGCCAGTGGATCAAGCAAGAGGATCCCTAGTCTCTTCTCTTGCTTTCCTCATAAAGGCGGTCACAGGAGATGAGTAAGTAGCATAGCCTATTTTGTTTTCCCTGGTTCTACATCATCTAGCTGGCCTCATCACAGTCAGGGCGTATCCACTGGAAGGAGCCAAGCAGCTCTTCACAGTGCACCATTATAGGAGAACTGCTTCCCTGCACAGGTGGCAGCCCAGATTAACATAGTGGTATCCTAATGGGCCGGGCCACTTTCAACTTGCCAAATATGTTTAAATGTATGTGTCTCAACAGCAGTGTCATACCCAGTCACTCATGTAATCCATTTACCTGCTTGTTCCTGGCTGAAGGAAAGGTCATGTGTCTGTCTTATAGAACGAAAGGGAATTGTTACAAGACGGAGACCAATTGTAGCACGTCTCAAATGCCTTTGACTCCTTGGGTAGCCGAACCTTGGCTAATCTCATGGTAGGGATGAGACCTACGTAGCTCATTCTAGTAATGAAAAAATCCAGACAAAACAAAAGAAAAGCCCTTCCACCCTGATGAAGCACAGTAATTCAGCTTTTGTTTAGAAAAGGATGATTGTTATCCATATTCAGGGAGCTTCTATGAGTTGTTCACATGTGAGTGGCCATAATCAAGAATGCCACGCGAAGGAATATTGGAAAAGTAATTAGATTTTCCTTGGTACATTGTTTAATTAGAGGGCAGGTTAAAGTCCAAAGGAGTGAAATTAAAACCTAACCTCTGTTAAGGCTGTGATGTTCTCCTCTGGATGCCACCAGTGTACTTGGCATCACAGGGGACTCACAAGGACACACAGGCCCTGAAGGCTGAGGAGTGGAAGGCTCCAGTTAGGATGTGACATGGTGTGGTCTGCAACATGGAGGCTAAGAATGAATCTTCAAGATGTCAGAACACAAGTATGAATCATTTGTAGAAAAAAAAAATACTAATATATAGATGTCTCAGTGTGCTCTGCTTCCAGGTTGTTTAAATATTGCTGTTGAGCTCTGTGAATGGTTACTTTTCCTTTGTTAATATATTTTTGCAGGACATGGGCCCAATGGTAGGAATCAAGGACTTATTAGTCACAGCTGGGTTCAGTGCACCTCTGGCAAATAATGAGATGTGTGTACATTAATAACAAGCAAAGGGTCAGCACAGCCATCCTGAAAAGCCCCTGGACTGAGTTTGTTACATTCTTAATAGAAGAGAACTAAACCATGGAAGAAACACACTCACACACGCACTCAAGGTCTAGTGCAACTTCAGTTCATGGGCTTGATTCATGAGCCTCGTCAGCCTTCATGCTCTCCTGTCTTCTACTTGGTCTGATTATTGACTCATTTTTTTTCATTTATCTTTTTCTTTTTGTCTTCTTCACTATACTACTTTTACCTTCTCCTATTTTTCCTTTCATCTTTCTTTTTGTTTTCCATTCTTTATCCCTGGCTCTCTCCTTTCCCCCCCCCCTCTTCCTTCCTTTATACATGCCCAGTTTAAGTCATCACTGGACATGGAACAACAGACTGGTTCCAAATAGGAAAAGGAGCATGTCAAGGCTATATATTGTCACCCTGGTTATTTAACTTATATGCAGAGTACATCATGAAAAATGCTAGGCTGGAGGAAGCACAAACTGGAATCAAGATTGCTGGGAGAAATATCAGTAACCTCATATATGCAGATGACACCACCCTTATGGCAGAAAGTAAAGAAGAACTAAAGAGCCTCTTGATGAAAGTGAAAGAGGAGAGTGAAAAAGTTGGCTTAAAGCTCAACATTCAGAAAACTAAGATCATGGCATCCAGTCCCATCACTTCATGGCAGATAGATGGGGAGACAGTGGAAACAGTGGCTGACTTTATTTTTCTAGGCTCCAAAATCACTGCAGATGGTGATTGCAGCCATGAAATTTATGATCAAACTAGACAGCATATTATAAAGCAGAGACATTACTTTGCCAACAAAGGTCCATCTAGTCAAGGCTATGGTTTTTCCAGTAGTCATGTATGGATGTGAGAGTTGGACAGTGAAGAAAGCTGAGCACTGAAGAACTGATGTTTTTGAACTGTGGTGTTGGAGAAGACTCTTGAGAGTCCCTTGGACTGCAAGGAGATCCAACCAGTCCATCCTAAAGGAGGTCAGTCCTGGGTGTTCATTGGAAGGACTGATGTTGAAGCTGAAACGCCACTACTTTGGCCACCTGATGCAAAGAGCTGACTCATTTGTAAAAACCCTGATGCTGGGAAACATTGAGGGCAGGAGGAGGAGGGGACAGCAGAGGATGAGAAGGCTAGATGGCATCATCATCTCAATGGCCATGGGTTTGGGTGGACTGCAGGAGTTGGTGATGAACAGGGAGGCCTGGTGTGCTGTGGTTCATGGGGTTGCAAGGAGTCGGACACGACTGAATGACTGAAGTGACTGACTGATGCTCAATAATGTCTTTCTTGATTTTATTACTTTTGTCCTTTTTATTTCTCCTTCTAGTTTCTAAATCCATGGGTTGCTTTGTTCCCACAATGCTTTTATTTTCTGTAATAATTATCTCCTGATTATTCCAGTCTGATTTTTACCCTCAACATTCTTTGAAGGCTCCCTCTTTCAGCTCTGTGAATACTCGCAGGTAATTATTTGATGTCACAAATACAAAGATCTATTCACTTCCCTCTTAGTTTGTCTACTATGCTTGGCTTCTCTTTGGTAGTTCTTGATAAACTTGGTTTGAGGGATGCCCCTCTTTGAGGGCAGAGGCACACTTGCCTATTTTTGTATCCAGAGTGAACACTCTTCTGGGTGGTAAGGATGCAAGATATCCATATTCCTTGTTAAATATACATGGAATGCATATTCGATTGTGGAGCAGGGTAGAAAATAGTTCTTCAGTCACACAGTCATGTCCAACTTGTATCCTCATGGACTGCAACATGCCAGGCTTCCCTGTCTTTCACCATCTTCCAGAGCTGGCTCAGACTCATGTCCATTGAGTCGGTGATGCCATCCAATAATCCCATCCTCTGTCATCCTCTTCTCCTCCTGCCTTCAGTCTTTCCCAGCATCAGGGTCTTTTCCAGTGAGTTGGCTCTTTATATCAGGTGGTCAAAGTATTGGAGCTTCAGCTTCAGCATCAGTCCTTCCAATGAATATTCAGGGTTGATTTCCTTTAAGATTGACTGGTTTGATCTTCTGACAGTCCAATGGACTCTCCAGAACCTTCTCCAACACCACAGTTCTAAAGCATCAATTCTTTGGCATTCAGCCTTCCTTATGGTCCAACTCTCACATCTGTACATGACTACTGGAAAAATCATAACTTTGACTTTATGAATCTTTGTTAGCAAAGTGATGTCTCTGCTTTTTATTATGCTGTTCAGATGTGTTGTAGCTTTTCTTCCAAGGAGCAAACAATAGAGAAATTAATTAAAAATATTAATTTCAGAAAATTATAAATGTTATAAGGAAATGAAAGTAAGAGGTTGTTAAAGAGAGTGATAAAGGAGGTCTGGGAATAGTGGTCAGAAAAGTTACACTGGAGTAGCTATATTTAACCTGATCCATTATGGCCAGGAGAAACCAGCCCTGGAAAGATTCAGAGGAAGAACCTTCCAGGTAGTTTGTGCAAGCATTTGAAGTGGCTAAAGCTCACTGCATTCAAGAAGTAAAAGGAAAGGCAGTATGCCTGGATTGTAATGAGTGAGAGAGAGAAGCTCATTCAAGTCAGGGTCCAAATCTTACATGGCTTTGAAGGCACTATAAGGAGTTTGGATATTGATCCAAGAATGGTTGAGAACCTTTGGAGAATTTTAAGCAGGGGAGGAGTATGATCTAATTAATATTTACATTTTTTTCTTGGTAGCTGGAGGAAAACTGAGGAGACTGTTGCATAAGGTCAAGTGAGAGGTATATGTGTCTTGAGCTAGGGTAGAGGGACTGGTAATGGAGGTGAACGGACAAATTTGAGATCGTCTGTGGAGTTAGAGCTGATGGACTTGATAACTTGATACAGGGAGTGATGAGAGAAATAAGTTAAGAATGAATTGTAGGTTTTGGCTTTGAAACTGACTCCATGATAATGCTGTTACTAATGAAGGGGATGGGAGGAGGGGCAGGATTAGAGGACAAAAAAAAGAACTCTGTTTGACAAATGAATTTTGAGAACTCTACTAGCTCTTGATGTGGAAATGACGATGAGGCATTTGGATTGCCAGTTAGAATTTAGGGGAAATATTTGTACTGGAGGTGTCCCTTAGGAATCATCAGATTGGAATAGTATTTCAAGCCATGGGACCAGACAAGAACCCAAAGAGTAAGAAAAGAGAAAAAAAAGAGTCTTTTGGACCAGTGTGGGACATGCCAGGGTTCAGAGGGAAGCAGCAGATGATGAGTTGGCAAGTGAGACTGAGAAGGAGATAGCTGTGTTTAGCAGAAGAATCAGCATACTGTGGTGTCATAAATGACAAAAGAAGAGAGCTTTCAGTGAGGTGGTGGTGGAGAAGTTGAGTTGAATGAATGTAGAAAATAACCATTATATTAGTATTTGGCAGCACTGAATTCACTAGGGCAGTTACTGTGCCTGATGGGGATAGATGTCTGATTATGATGGAGTGAAGAGAAACTGGGAGGTATGGAAGCAAAGATGATGACTGCTAGTAGCTTTCTAGATGTTTTGCTGTGAAATGGGTGTACTAGCTGGATAGAAACATGCAATCAGTGAGAGGTTGTTTTCATTAGTTAGTATGGGAGAATTGCACTCTTCTGGTGAAATTTGTATTTCTTGGAGCCAGGAAGAAATTGGTGGTAGGAGAAAAGTTCTTGAGCCACATCCTGATCTATTTATTTTTCTTTTCCAGGTATTTCTTCCCTCATATAAGAAAGTAGTTAATCTATTTTACAAAAATGTCTATTGCATATGTGTCTTCTCTTTCTAGAAATTCTTAAGATGTTTCTACCTCTCATGACAAGCTACAAGACTTTTCAAGGAAATATTTTCCTGCAATACTGTATCCTCTTTTCATAGCCAGCTCTGGGACCATAGAGCTTTGCGTGAAAAGGGGTCATTCCATGTCCTTTTGGAACTGAACTTAAGTTTAAGGCAGGAGGACTGTTTTAACAGTTGCTGGTTTCTGTCCATAAAATCCGGTTTCACTAGTAGTTACTGTGTCCAGCAACTGTAGGCTTCAAAATGGAAGACGGTTGTATGATTTTTAAAAAATGTAAGAATGTGCAAAGAAATGTGATAGTGTGATATTCACAGCATCTGTGATTTGAGTAATAGAAATGTCATAAAAATCTAGTTTTTTAAAGAGGAATTAGGGTTGATGAGTAGTTCATATCTGAAGTAAGAGAAATGTACCAGTGGACTGTGCGTGGTTCCATGGTTTCTCTTGGACAAGCCAAGGTGAACAGGTACTAATCTCATCTCTGCAGAGCTGGGGTTTGTGCAGCAAATTGGTATTACCCAAGTTCCTCTATACAGTCTGTGCAACATGAAAAGTCAGTATAGAAAATCCTTATTGAGTTGATGATATGGCTGTGTGATGAAAGCAGTAATCATGTTTAGACCAGCTATGAAACAAAATGCAATCCTCACTCACTCACTGCCCATGATAGGATTATATTCTGATTGACTGAAAATGTGGTCAGCAGGAGGATCATTTGGCAGCAGAAGAGGCCGATTTTTCTGATGATCCAGAAATCAGATTTTGATTCCGATGATTAGATATTTAGCTTATAGACTTCTCACTCCTCAAGAATGCTGCCAAGGTCAGTCTGTCTTATATACTTTAGAGAATGAATAAATAATGGTTTATTATACAACAAATAAGTCAACAAAAGCCTGTGACTCTCCTGTTATTCTTCAACAAGCAAATGCAGTGCTCCTGTTTGGGTGGCTAGTATGAGATTTATAGATGCTAAGAGATGCTATTTAGTTTTATTATTTGAGGCAAGAGTACTGACTTTTATTTTGAGGGACTTTAATTTGAGAATATGACAGATATTTAAATACCTGTGATGCACTCTTTTAAAATCAATTTATATGATTCTTTAACTTGAAATTTAAATTGAGAATTTTTATTTAAAAAAATGATATGTTTGATGAAGAAAATCAGATGGTATAAAAAAGTATAAAAGTTCTATGCATACCCCAAACCTAGCCTCACTTCCCAGAGATAACTGCATGAATGGTTTGTTGTGCACAATGATATGTGTCATGTACTGTGCTAAATACTTTGCATGAATATTTCATTTATTCTTTACAGCAACAGTGTGAAGTACATACTGTTTTTATTCTCATTTTAAATCTGTGGAAAGTAAAGCACAGAGAGGTTAAATTTCTTTTCAAGTCATGGAGGTCATTGCTAGGAGACCTGGTTACAAAATGGGGTTACAAAATGTAGTACTTCTCAGCCATCCTTCTATAGAAGTACATGTAGATCCCACCTCGTTATTTTTCATGGTTGCATAATAGTCTATGGTATGGAATTAACCAGACAAATTGCTCTACCAACTAAGAATGGCCATGTAACACCATGCACAGAATCAAGAAAGAGCTAGCCGTCTGTATGGATGTTATCAATCTGTACTGCTCAATCCATATGGTAAGGATGTGCTATAATGCACTTAACCTAATGCACTATTGAAGATTGTCTTCCTTTTCTCTTTTTTAATATTTCAAATATTCTTCTACAGATACCTTTACATGGGTATCCAAATATTTTTGTAAAATAAACCCCTGTAGGTGGAATTCATTGGTCAATGCATTTCTAACTTAGATAAATATTGCCAAGTTAGCCACACCAAAGTCTGTACTAATTTGTGATCTTGTCAACAATGCATGAGATTCAAGATTAAGTGTTATGAAACTATTAAAACCATTACTGATCTGTAAAATATGGTATCCTATTTTAAAGAATACACTTATAATTAATAAGTTATATTAATTTATATTGAGTATCTTTTCATATATTTATTGGCCATTTATGTTTCTTTTGATATAAATTGCTGGCTTATGTCTTTTCCCTACGTTTCTGTTAAATTGCTCTCTTTTTCATATTATTAGTCTTTTACGTGTGTAATAACCTAAGATATGCAGATGATACCACCCTTGTGGCAGAAACTGAAGAAGAACTAAAGAGCCTCTTGATGAGAGTGAAAAAGGAGAGTGAAAAGCTGGCTTAAAACTCAACATTCAGAAAACAGATCATGGCATCTGGTCCCATCACTTCATGGCAAATAGATGCGGAAATAGTGGAAACAGTGACAAACTTTATTTTGGGGGGCTCCAAAATCATGGCAGATGGTGACTACAGTCATGAAATTAAAAAATGCTTACTCCTTGGAAGAAAAGTTATGACCAAACTAGACAGCATATTAAAAAGCAGAGACTTGACTTTTCCAACAAAGGTCTGTCTAGTCAAGGCTATGGTTTTTCCAGTAGTCATGTATGGATGTGAGAATTGGAGTATAAAGAACAATGAGCACTGAAGAATTGATGCTTTTGAAGTGTGGTGTTGGAGAAGACTCTTGAGAGTCCCTTGGACTTCAAGGAGATCCAACCAGTCCATCCTAAAGGAAATCAGTCCTGAATACTCACTGGAAGGACTGATGCTGAAGCTGAAACTCCAATACTTTGGCCATCTGATGCAAAGAACTGATTCATTGGAAGAGACCCTGATGCTGGGAAAAATTGAAGGCGGGAGGAGAAGGGGATGACAGAGGATGAGATGGTTGTATGAGTTAAGTAAACTCTGGGAGTTGGTGATGGACAGGGAGGTCTGGCGTGCTGTGGTCCATGGGGTCGCAAAGAGTCAGATTCAACTGAGTGACAGAACTGAACTGAACAGGTGTTGCAATTTTTTCCCTAGTTTTAAAATTTCTATTTTGGGAAATTTCCTGGCTGTCCAGTGGTTAGAACTCTGCACTTTCACTGCTGAGGGCCCGGGTTCAATCTCTGATCAGGAAAACTAATAAGATCACATAAGCTATGTGGTACTACCAAAAGAAAAATATTTTTGAAAAATTTTGTCTTTTGTTCAAAAGAACTAAAAATTTCTTTTTGGTTTTGTATATTCAAATTTAGCAATCTCTTCATGGCTATTGGGCTTTGTTTTTCAGGTTTAGAATTACCTTTTCCATTCACCTAAGTATTATTTTAGTTCCTTTGGGCTTTCATATTTATATATTTGAATTTTGTTTCATTTACAATTTATTTTTGTATAAGAAGCAATTTAGTTTTGCAAATGAGTTTTCAACTGGTTCAGCACTATTAAATACTTTTTACAATATTTACTCAGTTTGATCAATGTACTATTAAATGTGTTATCTATTATTTACTTTATAATATACAAACATCGGTGTTTATTAGGGTCTGATTATACAAGTGTCAGTTGCAGACTTTCTAATTAGTATAGCTTTATATTTTCAAGTCTGGTAAAGCTAAAATTCCTCTAGTTTTCCTCCAGCTGTTCTCACATGTTTATTTTTGCCAATGAACTTATGTATCATTTTGTGAACTTGGAAATCATATTTCTATATTAATTCATGGAAAACAGATATGTTTACAATATATTTTTTCTATCCAAGAATAATGTGTATTTTTTATTTATTCAGATTGTCTTTTAAGTTTCTCAGGAGAGGTTTTAGGTTTCTTTGAACAGGTTCTGCTTATTTTGTATCACCTGAATTATATTTCTCAATGACGGTCATAATATGGAGCTTGTGGCGATGATCTGCTTTGCTTCCCTTCTCTCTCCTGTGGGTTCTCCACTTTGTTGTCCTGCCTCTGTACCATTTCCCCATAGATCTGGCTTCCTATTTCTTGGGTTTCCCACTGCTCTTTCTGCTGCTTGTTCTAGTTCAGAAGGAGAATATATTCCATGGTGGAGAGACAGAATTAGAAGTTGGTTGTTTTTCCCTGAGCATTAGCTTCCTATAATAGGATGAAACTATTCTTTCCTGTGTTTCCTTCTCTTACTCCTTCAAAGACGCTGAAAGAATAAGAAAGTGCTTTAACCAGTGTTAAGGGAAATTTTGCATTTGAGGGAATCAGCTACACCAGTTTTTTGGAAAGTGTGATTCAGGAAACTCCAGAAAAAATATCACCAGATTCACTTGGTAAAAGTGTAGATTCCTGACCCATCCTTAGACTTGCAGAGTCAGAATCTTTAGAGACAGCACCTAGGAATCCGTATTTTAAATAAGTACCCCAAGTCAGTGCTTTTACTGTGATAGGCAGGTGAATCATGCAGGCATCATGTTGCAAGGCAGGTGATTCAATGAAGTTGGAGAGGAGGTGAGATTCTGCATTTCTAACCAGCTCTCAGGTAGTGAACAACTGTCTGTGACCACACCTTGAACGAGGCTGTAGAGATTTTTTGCTCTTTGAATGTGAGAATCAGTGAACTAACCTAGGCTGGGGCACTGAGGGTAGAAAGAAGACTTTCCCTTAGAAAAGAATTCTTTGGGAAAAGAATGTGCATTCTTCTTTGTGAGGCCCTTTTACGTAGAACTCTGGTCCTGCCCCTTTTTCTTCTGCTTTATAAAGTAGGATCTGTTCATCATTTCCACACTATTCGATACTGATTCCTAAGCAAGTTCTGACAGAGGCAAGCATTGTATTAACAGCCTCTTCCAAGCCCTTCCTGCGAAGCCCTGGTCATGACCCCTGGCATGATGGACTTCTATGCTGCTGCTGCTGCTAAGTCGCTTCAGTTGTGTCTGACTCTGTGCGACCCCATAGACAGCAGCCCACCAGGCTCCTCCGTCCCTGGGATTCTCCAAGCAAGAACACTGGAGTGGGGTGCCATTTTCTCCTCAAATACATGAAAGTGAAAAGTGAAAGGGAAGTCGCTCAGTTGTGTTCGACTCTTCATGACCTCATGGAATGCAGCCTACCAGGCTCCTCCGTCTATGGGATTTTCCAGGCAAGTGCCCTTTTAATTAGGTGTAATCTGAGGCTTGCAAAACATAAAAGACTTCATCATAAGATACCAGTGATGGTAGAAGTTCTAATGCCCATCTCCTTTTCACATTGACAGACCTGATGGCGTAAATGTTGACAGACCACATTCATGGTATCAATGAATTGACAGACCACAGTGGTGTCCAATGTGACTCAGGGGTCTCCAGCAGCATGGGATATGATTAGAAGGTTGAATACCCTACTGCTAATAAGCAGAATCATAGAGTGAAGATTAAGATTCTCTTCTGATCTCTACTGCTGACTCAGGAACAAGAACCTGAATGACGTGTTAAACTCTCTGCTGTGACTCTGTCTAATTTTCAATGCCCTTCTTCCTTCCATAGGCCTGGCCAGAACTGTTTTGCTTCTGGTAATCCACATGTGAGATGGCTGGCCATGTCAGCAGTTCTGTGGTCTGAGAACATGACTTTCTGTTCTTATGTAGCACACTGCTTTGTTTGGAGACCACATCTACCATTTTGCCCTCCAGAAGCTGAGTGCTAATATTGCTAAGTCAGTCACGCTCTGTTCAACATGAAGAAATCCTTGATGATCATCAGCAAGGCTGCTGAATATGACCATGTATTACACAACTCCAGGGAATGGGCCTCACATTTGCAAATGGCACTCCAGAGAGTCTTCAGTGTTTCTCTGATTCGAAGACACTCACAAACATCATGAAATTGGGAGGCCAATCTGGGTAGTAGGGAGATGGTGGTCCGAGCAAAGACAGTGAGGAAGAAAAGAAACGTATTGTGGCTATTCAAGTTTCTTTGGAAAAGAGAAAATGGTCCTCCCTTACAGATGGTCAGGAAATTGAGAATGAAGGACAAGACTATACTAGGACTGTTATCCTAGTACAGAAGGATAAGGTGATAGAAACTTAAATCAGACCAATTTAGACTACAGGAGAGTTTAATGGCCTATGTAATCCAAGAAAGGATCAAGCAAGGCAATGTGGGGAGGACAATGCTCCAGCTGAGCCCAGGAGCTTCTGTAACCGGGTTTTCAAGGCTGTTCAAATTCTTCTTTTGTCTCTGAGTGTTGCCGTGATTCTTTCTCTGCAGGCTGCCTTCCTCTGTGTGCTGATAGCTCCTGAGCTTTACATTTTAAATCTTCCAGTCCTAGACGCTGATGCTCTTTCTTGGTTCCAGTGTGCAAAATCCCAAGGGAAGGCACTGGTTGGCCTGGCCTGGACCAGCTAGCTGAGTCCAGGGAGGCATGATCATGTATCAGTAGAAAGATGGCAGCTCTCTGATGAGAGTGGACATCAATAGAAAGATGTTGACTCTGAAGCGCATCTGCCCTTCTATATACTCTGGACCCTCAGGGGGTTTCTACAGAGTACATGAAATCCCATCCGTATTCAGCGAGAATGCAGCTTTCTTCCGGCCTGTGATTCCACTGAAGCCTTTCCCCTAATGCTGTTATAAGGGGCAGCTGTAACACAGCAATAGGTGCTTATTTATTCACTGTGGTGACAGTTACATTTCATGGAGCAGCTGCTGAAGCCAAAAACGTTCAGCAAGGGCAAAATGTGATAAAAGCACAATGCAATTTGCTTGCACATTATTAAGTTTTAATTTTTGGTTCAGGAATAAATTCTGTTTTCTCTAGCTATTTTCAACTTGTTTCTACAGTTGAAAAAAGAAATGAATTACTCCCGTCCTACCAATTAAACCAGTTAGAAAACCCTTTTGGATTTAAGACCTGACTTAACTCTGAGCTTTAACACAGGCAAAGTAAGGTTTATTCATGGGTAGAATAGCATCCCACTTGTGCTAGAGAATGAATTTACAGTGGAGTTAACTTTTCTGCATCACCATTACTTTACCTATAGAATGAGTATAGAATTAACACTTTCTGGTGTAGATCAAATGAGTTAATGAATCCACAGTATATAGAATGTACAGCACTAAACATTAGTGAATCTTTATATGTTAATACGTTTTTGAACTGTGGTTCTGGAAAAGACTCTTGAGAGTCTTGGACAGCAAGGAGAGCAAACCAGTCAATCCTAAAAGAAATCAACCCTGAATATTCATTGAAAGAACTGACACTGAAGCCCCCATCTCCTCCTGTCTTTGGTCTTTTCCTGATGCTGGGAAAGACCAAAGGCAGGAGAAGGGGATGACAGAAAATGAGATGGTTGGATGGCATCACCGATTCAATGGACATGAGTTTGCACAAATTCTGGGAGATAGTGAAGGACAGGGCAGCCTGGCATGCTGCAGTCAGAGTCAGACACGACTAAGTGACTGAACAACAACAACAAATACGTTGTTAATGTCGTGTTTTGTGTTAAATGAGTAATTTTTTTTTTAGTCAGCATCTTTATTTACCAGCAGCAGATAGCCTCTCAAAAATCAGGGTTTATTATAAGGCTACATTAAGCAATGTTATGGACAAAGAGGGCCGAGATAAGTAGAGGTGGGCCTCAAAGAGACAGGAGTCAGGAATGGAAATGATCTCTCTTTAACCAGGGCCATGTGGTTTCTTACTCCTGTTTCTCTGTGTTTTTGTTCCATTCTCTTTTTCTCTCAGGCAAGCTCCTTGTCCCTATTCATGCATTTGAATCCCATGGTCTAAATTAGAACTTACTTGTTTCTTCGGTTTGGTGCCAACTCCAACCTCAAACCTATGTGGTTCTTAGTTCCCAAATTCATTACAAACTGATACATTCTTGGTTTCTTAACTGGGATTCTTGATAGAAGAATCCAGCCCTTGGCCTTGGATAAGATATTCTACCCTGGGATACCTAGCAGCTGTTATCAAAAGCCAAAAAGGTCACATAAAACCACCTGGGCCTGCCGCTTCAGCAGGGCTAAGGGCCAGGCATTATCAGAGATAAGACTGTGGGCAAGAAAGGCATCACTGCTTTTTCCATCGTTGCTAAAGATACCATCATTGCTATTCCCTTTTGATCTTCCAGTCTTTACTCAGATGTCATATTTTTGGTGTGTCCTTCCCTGAGCATTCTACTTTAAAAATGTCTTCCCCGACCTCTATATTTCTCAACTTCCTTCCTATGTGTGTTTTTTTTTCCTCCCTGACACTTATTACCATCTTATATACTTTTATTTTCCACTTACATATTTATATTAGGGCTTCCCAGGGGGCACTAGTGGTAACGAACCTGCCTGCCAATGCAGGAGATGTAAGACATGTGGGTTTGATCCCTGGCTTGGGAAGATCCCCTGGCGGTGGACATGGCAATCCACTCCAGTATTCTTGCCTGGAGAATTCCCTGGACAGAGAAGCATGGAGGGCTATGGTCCATAGGGTCATGCCGAGGCAGGCACGACTGAAGTGACTTAGCATGCATATATATTTATACTCGTCTTTATCTTTCCTCACTAGAGTGTAAGCTACAGGAGGGCAGGAACTTTTGTCTGTATGATTGTCATTGTGCCTCTCATTTCGTATGAGCTTAATAAATATTTGAATGTATAGATTAATGAATAAAGAAATTTGCTCAGTGGTCAAGAAAAGAAAAAAGCATCTGAGACCATGTCTGCTCCAAGAGCTATGATGAAATGGTGAGTTACCAAGGACTTTCCAACTATAAATCCTGAGACTGGGATTGTTTAGTGCCCAGGGCTACCACGGTGGCAGGAGCACCAAGCATAGTGTGTAGTTGTGTCAAGGGATGATCTTTCAGGAGAACAGACCTTTAATTAATTTGAGCCTCAGTTTCATCTATGAAAAGATGACAATGCCTAGCTTATAGGTTATCAGGATAAAGTGAGGAAAGGTATCTTACACAAGACAGCTGGCACCTAGTTGCTAATCAGTAAATGTTATTACCTCTCTTTTCTTTCCTTCCTGTTTCCGCATTGCCCACAGTGGAAACACATCCATTTAAAAGAGGCAGTTGAAATGATTTTCCTATTTTGTTGTACTTGAAAATAAATTCAATTATTTTGTAGGTAATTGATTTAAGTGATGTCTATCCAAACAGCTTACTAGATTTTTCCTGTTTTTGATGGTAGAAGGAAAATCAGAGTCACTTAATACTTTTTATTGATTTCTTGAGATAAATGCTGGTGTGACTTTGCAAATACCGTTTGTGTATTGAATTTGTAATAACAGACTATTTCAGGATCCTGTCTTCCTATATGGCTCTCTCTTTGTAAAATGGTGATGGTGCCTCTCAGATACAGCCCACCTGGGGGAGGGGGCAGAGTATTTCATGAGCTGCTTCCTGACCTGCTTCAATATTGAGAAAAGGGCACCTGGTAATCTTGCCTTTCTAGCCCCAAGTGATACACACTCTCTTCTAGATGAAGCAGTCTTACTTCTTTCTTCCAAGGCTCACTTGCTCATCTCGCCATGAAATCTCCCTCCTCTTTCCTCTCCTCTGGGCTTGCTTCTGCAGTTCTGCCCTTCCTTTCCTGAATCTTTAACCTCTCCCATGGTCCACAAAGAAGTTATGCTTTTCCTTATCTTAGAAAAGTCCTCTCCAACTTGCTCCCTTTCAAGCTAACCTCTTTTTCTCCTTCCCTGCCAGACTTTCAAAAAGAGTGGTGTGGGTTGATTTTTGCTGCTTCCTCATGCCCCAGTCATTCTTGAACCCTACGCCACAAATTTCTATCCCACCCACTCTACAGACTCCACTCTTGAAAGCTGCGAATGGCCACCTAATACTAAAACACATAACCTCCTACTGTCTGTTACTGTTTACTGCCCCTTACTGAGATTTGCTCCTTCCTTGGTTCCTATGACACAGGACATAATCACTGCTCGTTTTCCTACTTCTCCATAAATCTCCCTTCTTCCTCTCCATTTCATATTTTATCTATTGGTTTCTTTTGTAGACCTTGACATGTTTGACTAGCTCACTTATTCATTGTGTGTCTCTACTAGACTATCAGCTGCAAGAAGGCAAGGCCCATATCATTCTTGTTCACCATTATAATCCAGTGATATCACCATTCTCCTGGTTTATGAGGATGCCATGGCCTCCTCTCTCCCTCCCCCTTTTCACCTAAGGAGCCATAGAGACCAATTCTACTTCCAAAGTGTCTATCACCTTGATCTCAGCATTCCTATTCCCACTGCTCAGCTTGAAGCCCTCAGCATGGCTCCACAGAGCTGGCTGGGAGGGGAGTTGACGAATTGACACCTCTGCTTTAGTCTGTCCCTGTCCCACTTTGTCCCTTCCCTGCTGTCAATTTGGCTTTGCTAGAACACAGCTTGAACTGGCTCACACCCTGCATAGGGACTTTCAGTTCTTCACAGTCATTACTGAATCAAGTTTATATTCCTTTCCCTTCTCATGCTGCTCTCAGTTTACCTGTTGAGTCTTCTTTCTTGTGGTTCTCTATCCTGCTGACTCCTGTGAATGCAAGAAATCCAGCTGCCTTCAGGCTGCCAGAGAGGGACAAGAGAGTGTGCTTATATCACTCTAGATCTTCAATTCACGCCTGTTTAATCGGGAAGGTGAGACAAATTTAATAAACAATAGCTATAGGACCAACAAAAAACAGCTCAGCACAAGTAATATACTGCCTGTTTAATTCAGCCTGTATTCAATATGCCTTGACTCTGGGACCCGCTGGATCAAACCTTAATGTCGCATGCTAGAAACAGACAGTAAAGAATATGGGTAAACACATGGACTCTGAAGCTAAACTGATTGGATTTGAGAAGTAGTCCAGCTATTTACTAAGCATGTGACTCTGAGCAAACCTCCCTATGACTTAGTTTCCTTATCTGTTAAGTGGAGGTGATAGACTTGTTGCAAAAACTACATGAGTGAATACACATAACATGTTTGGAAGAATACCTGTCATGAAGTAAACACTATATAACTCCAAGTTACTATATAACTCTAGTAGTGTTGACTCAACAAGTATTCATAAATATTAAATATAGGTCAAGGGTAGGCACTGCATAACTATGGAATAAAATTTGAGGGAGGGAAGAAGGAAGGAGAAGGCAGAAGTGGGAAAGGAGAAGTCTAGGTTAATTCTCAGTTTTCTGACTTGCACAGATCCTCAGTGAAATGGATATAGTTCAATAAGGGAAATACAGTAAGAGAAGCAGGAAGTAAAACCCTATGTGTTCAAGCTTTCTCTTATAATTTTCACTGGTTTATTTCTAGACATTTTCAACTAGTCATTGCCTCTCAGAATGTGGAAAACACAAATGTATGTTATATATATTACTATAGTTATGTAATATATATATATATACATAATATAACATGATACACATGTGTATACATAATATACATATTATATAGTATATATAGTATACATAATATTACATAATACATATATGTATAATATACATAGTATACATAATATACAAAAAATATATATGTATATAAACCTATAAGGACCAAGAAGAACATATCTTTAGGGAGATTAGAAAAAGTTTTCAGAAATGGAAAAAAGTAAGTAATTAGGGGCCTTTTTCCAAATAATCTCTTAGAGAAACCACTGGCAAAATCAGAAAAGATGATATAAAAATGAGTCCCTCACTGCACTTTTGAGAAGTAAGGTAAGGATATGAACACCTGCTTCCTCTGTTTCTCCATGGACGCAACTGGGGCCACATTCTAGGTTTGAACTGTCCAGTGTTGTTTTTATTCTTTAAATTAAAATAGCCAGTGTTCAAAGGATAATTGAGAGGATAACAGTGATGGATATGAAGTTTATATTATTATTAGTAATAATAAGCATCACTTAGCACTTATGTGAAAGACAGCATGTTAAGGACTTTACGTATAAAATTTAATTAGGTAAAATTTAATCAATCTGTGAAATATTAGTGACAAGATGGGATCTTGGAGCTAATGTGGTCCAACCTCCTCATTTTATAAAAGAGCAAACTGGAGCCACAGAAAAGATTAGCTAGCTTGCCTAAGATCTCGTAACAGTAATTGTTACTAACAAGTTGGCCATGTGACAAGGCTGATTCATACCCAATTGGACACTATGAATTCACTCCAGTTCCTCAGTCTTTTTCAGTTATTGGCAAAATGAATAATTTCTGCAGCTTGTATGTTTACCTCACCATTTAACTCTGTACCTGGTGACCCTTTAAAGAGATAACATATAATTTTCAGAAACATAGAATCGTATCCTATTGTGTATTATGAACCCAACCCCTTTAGGTTTTTAAGAAATGTGAATATTGCATGCAGCTGAATTACACTTTGTTTTTGGTATTTTGATCCTCATTTTTATGTCTTTTTAATATTGTATTTAAAAATTTAGATAGAAAAGTTGTGATAGCATTTGGTCTGTGTGTGTGTTGAACAAAGGAATTTACCTAAAATTTCTATCTCTGAAATAAGCAAATCCATTTATTCTGCACTATGAGCCTCTTCTTCCAATTAAAGTTAAAGAAGGAATAATCATACAATTTGGGGGGTTATTTTCCCTCTGACTAAAAATGACCTGATAAGTACCCTGAACAAACTCTCCCCTCTGCCTCTCGGAGCCCTCTCACATGCTCTGCGTTCAGCTTCTCAGAAAACCCAGATGCTCTGGGCTCCAGCTTGGTCTCTGCCTAGCATCTGATTTGAAACATTGCACTGAAGCCATCTGCCGTATTTGGGGAATAAAGGGCGGGGCGAGCAAAGCTTTCTACAAATGTGTACAAATAGGGCAATCAAGAGGAGGATAATAAGACTAGGATGCCTGTTCGGTGCCGAGCCCTCTGGTCGGCTACTCAGCGGCGTCTTAGGGTATTTGTGCTCTCCGCCTCACATCAAGCCCGGCTCAGCCTGCGCATCTTACCATTCCTTGGCAGCAAGAAATCTGTTATACCCTTTGACTACACTGAACATTTTTAATGGGGAAGTGAGAATTCTGAAGTTCAAAAACAGACTGCGATGGATTGAAAAGTTGCTATTCTTGAAAGATGCGCTTGAGCTCTGCAGACTCCTCTGTGACAGGCGTCTCCGGAACAGCAATGACTCTTGTTTCTTTCCCTCACCATGGACCCATTTCCAGCTGAGCTGGACGTGTGCCCTTTCCAGCTCTGTGCAGGGATTTTGGTGGGCTGTTTGCAGGTTTTATTGAACATCTGTAAATCCTCAGCTTGGGTATGCTTCCAGCTACTGCTTTCATCTGTTCCTGGGATATGGCGCTCTAGGTTTTTTAGCAAAGGGGGCTGGGGAGACATCTGTTCGCTGCTGCAAGTAGAGGATTGAATAGTAAACTCAGTTTCCCAGGTGCTAGGAACATGATGAGGTGCTCCTAGGAGACCTCAGTTACCTTCTTTATCACAATGTGCGCCTTCCTTCCAGAAGTGAAATCTTTGAGAATCGTTATTTTTCCACAGATGAAGCTCACAGGGCAGCATGGGGGAGGGAAATAATACCTTCCCCCCCCCCCAAATATTTATTCTTTCCGAGAGAGAGGAGCACAAGCGAAGGGATGTGGCTGCGTGGTTTGCAGACATTAATGGGGGCGTGTGGAATCTGTAGTGAGAGGGTGGGAAGGCCACTGATGGCACCTGGGGCAGAGGTACCAGAGGACAGGGAGCACAGGCACAACAGAAGCCTCGCCCACCAGCATCTGTGCGGTGTGCTCTGTGCCAACCCTTCCAGCTTCACGTTTCCTGGAGACTAGATCTGTATGCGCACAAGACCTGTTGAGTTGCTGGCTTGTATGTGAATTTTACCAGGATTTGACTCACGTGTACTTCAGCCTCTCCACAGAGATCACGGCTTTCATCCAGGAGAAAAGTGACTCAAAACGTGCTGTCCCCGCGCTTCTCCCGGAAGCCGGCTGTGTCTCTGGACTGCCTTGGATCTGTTGATTTTTCAGCTAGAGTTTTCAGTATGCTTCAGTCTCTCAGGAGCCGGTCTTTGCTGAGATATTTTTTTTTACCCATTCCAAAGAAATGTGAAATACTCCTACATTTTTTCACACAATATGGGAAGATCAAATATTCTTCTCTAATCTTTGGAGTTACTGATAGTCAGTTTAGAACTTTAAACTCCCCAAATCTTGAGTCAATAGAAAAGTTTTTCTTTAACTCAAAATAAATACCCATTAATTGAATTCTCTGAGCAGTTGAACCTCCTCCCCCTTTTTAACCCACCCATGCTACCCCAAGACACAGAAAGAGTAAACCTAAGCTATTTTGTGATGACCCTGGAACTTTCTTGCCATCATCTGAATGCTTTGAAATGCATATGTTAATAGGTTTAAATTGAGGAACTCCTCCTCTGGCTGGAGTGAACTGAGGAATTGTCTTCCCTTTATAAGAGGAAAAAGTAACTCCTAGAAAGTCCTCTAATTCAAAGAGCCCCAGGCAGACAGTTCAACTTAATAAATAAAAAAAATAACAACAAATGCATTTATTGACTATTTACCATGGGCCAGAATCCTGCCTTCAATCCCACAATATCCCTTCAAGTTTTTATTGTTCACCCAATTTTGAAGAAAAGAAAATTGAGGCTCAAGGTTAAGTGAGTTGATTAATCTGATGAGTGGTAGGGGTGGAATTTGAATAAAACTCTGTCTGAATCCAAATCTTATGATCCTTATTTATGTTTCCCTATCAAGTTAATTGTATTCTCTGAGAGGGCTAAGAATATTGAGCAAATTGTAGTTCAGAGACATTGGTAATTAGGCTGGTAGAGATAGTAATCATAGCATTTGCTTACTAATTGCATAGTAGTGGCTTACTAATTACAAGGGCCTTTACAATGCCTTATCTTACTTAGTTTTCATGAGTCTGGAGCATGGTTTCCTTGACCTCAACCATGGTTGAGTCAGTCTAACCCAGTGATACACCTTGTAGTCACTGGTAAATGTCAGGACACTGCAAAGTCATCTCCTGCAGTTACCCAAGATCCAGGAATTAGGACATATTTCCTTCATCCCTCATCTACTTCTTGCTTGGTTCCTGGTACCCCAGTTCCAGCTCCAAATGACATCCTCTTTCACTTTCATCCTGTTTTTGTCCTTTTGATTTGTTAATTGCTGTTGTTTGTCTCAGACTTCCCTGGTGGCTCAGTGGTCAAGAATCTGCCTGCCAGTGCAGGAGTGCGGTTTCGATCCCTGGGCCAGGAAGGTCCTCTGGAAAGGGAAATGGCAACACACTCCAGTATTCTTGCCTGGGAAACCCCATTGACAGAGGAGCCTGGTGGGCTACAGTCCATGGGGTCACAAGAGTCAGACATGATTTAGTAGCTAAACAACAACAATAATTGTTTGTCCCAGCTGGACCCACAACACCAAACAACTCTGGTTGCAATTCAGTCTGTTGTTATTTGGCTGATCTGGTAGGACAGGCCACTCAGAATCAAATGAATTGGAAGGTCAGCTCAGCTGTGCTGTTGTCAAAGAGGAAACCCTACCCAGACTCAGCCTAAATTGGGAGGCTAGCCAGGTCATTTCTTAGAGTGTCAATAATTCAGAGTACTCGAATACCCTTGGGGTTGAAACTATCCTTGGAAATATGATGGAGAAAAATATTTCTAGAGCTCCTCTCAAGGGGAATACTACATGTGTTACAAAACACACACACACACATAAATCTAACTGCTTTGAAGGGGTGATAAGACACCTGAGGTAAATTCTTGAGTAGTAGTTGGCAGGAGCTAAAATGATAAGAAAAAATGGAGGAGAAAGAATGTGGTGGCCAATAGCCCAAGCTACTCTTTCTTATCTTAGCCCTCAACATCCCCCATAGATAATGCTGAACAGTATTAAAACAAAACAAACGCTTGAATAAGGACCACTAAATTGTTAGCTTACTGCTGCTGCTGCTAAGTCGCTTCAGTTGTGTCCAACTCTGTGCAACCCCATAGACAGCAGCCCACTAGGCTCCTCTGTCCCTGGGATTCTCCAGGCAAGAACACTGGAGTGGGTTGCCATTTCCTTCTCCAATGCATGAAAGTGAAAAGGGAAAGTGAAGTCACTCAATCGTGCCCGACTCTTAGCGACCCCATGGACTGCAGCCTCCAGGCTCTTCCGTCCATGGGATTTTCCAGGTAAGAGTACTGGAGTGGATTGCCATTAGGTAACCAGTATGTCTTAGTATGACACTGACCCCATCAGTCTCAGTACCTTGATGCTAAATATAGGCTCTTTGACCAGTAATCACGTACCAGCCCCTTCCTCCTGTGGTGAAGTAGGTTTGGACTGGTTGTAGATATCATCATCATTATCATCATCATCATCACATATTCTGATGATGAGCTCTGAAAGTCTAGGTGAAATAAAGGTCATTCATCAAGGAAAAAGTGATGGCTTCTAAAACTACACCAAGATCCTCCCGTGGCAGGACTTATTGAAAGGGAAACAAATATTATTCCAAAAGTCTAACAGTAGTCATAGAAAACTGAAACTCGTCTTACATTTTTTTTTTTCAGTCAAATGCTACCTCTGCATCTCTTCCTATTATGAATGTTTGTTTCTTAAACATAGAATAACCCAGAGAAAGTGAACCATGTTAGTACGTGCCTCTTCTAGGACATGTTCTTAATGACCAATAATAACCAATATACCTTTAGTGACCACAGTTAAAGGGTGCTTTCATATTCTTTCTAATAGGGTATCACCATCATGACTCCAGCTCACCAAGAGTTGAGCTGATGTTCCTTGATTCAAGAGCATTTGCACTAAAATATCTGAGGAGTTCTTTGGCTTAAGACTTTATAAGCTCCTATAAAGTTGAGAGGGGTAGGAAGTCAAAATGGCCTAGGAAATAAACCATACACATTACATTCAAAGTGAACTTGAGTTTAAATATGTTTAAAAAAAAATTCAAGCCACATACAGGCATCTCTGTGGTGTGAAAGTTCTGATCCACTGTCACCAGAGCATTCTTAAAGCTCTAAATCAGGAGTGGTCTGGGGGTACCAATACCCTCTTCAGTCAGTCTCATATCTCTCCTTGGCTGCATTCACTACAGACTTCAAGGGTGTGTGGTCCAGAGTCGGTGTCCTGAGACTGCCTCCTTTCTGAGTGCTGGTCCTGGTTGTTAGCTGAATCCTGGATCATTATGTGAAATACATGGGGACTGCAAGGCTGGTTGCAGTCACAGACCCATCGAAGGCTTGGGTCTTGTATTCTTAACCAGAATACAAGTTGGCTTGTATTTACAAGCTATATGTAATATAAGCCAAATACAACATAGCTTGTATTTCTTAACCAGAAAGTAAAGCACATTTGGCTCTGGTAGAACTGGAGGAGATGGGTGTCTTTCCTTGTTCTATCTATTTAGAATTAATAATAAGTAATAGTCTGGGGAAGACTCTTTCAAAAGAAAAAGAAAAATGATGAAGCTGAGAAAGTAGGCCTAGACCTTGCACCCTTACTTCAACTAGATCTGCTCTGTCATTATCTTTATTATTATTATTATTATTTTAATGTTCTGACGTTCTTCTGAATAAAATTTCCTTTGAAAAAAGGAGTCTGCTATAAAGATAAAAAATTGAAAACCATTTATCTTGCTCAGTCTGTTCATTACACAGATGAATAAAATGTGCTATAAGCAAGTTTTAAAAGCTATAGGAGTATCAGAAACATCATGTATTTTCTTCTCTTTTTTTTTTGGATTAGTGAAAGATATCATGGAGTGTAATGATGACTGTTCCTACTCGATATATTATGGTCACATATAATCTGTATTTGTACAGTCTCTCCTGAAAATATTATTCCCATCCTTTCAGGGATGCTTGATCCATTTGAGAAGGATGAGAAAAATTCCTTGGGGATAATATCTTCTCCCATAGAAGTGTTTCGTGTAACTGCAAAGTTGCTGCCATATGGTTCCTGTAAAGGTTCTGCCAAATTCCCGTGGTTCTCACAAGAGCTCCTACCTCCTCTGTTCTTTTAATCTCCTGCTGCGGGTGGCAGACATGGGAGAGACAGACAAGCTGCAAAGGGAAGTCAACAGAACAAAATTAAAGCTCTACAACTGTGTTTGTGTCGGTGTAGATGGGGGTTCCCCCCACCCAACATCAGCTTGCTCACAGAGGTGGGTGTGAGAACCTATAGGAAGAGATCCTGGGGAAGTCGTTTTGCTCAGAAGCTGGAGAAGAAGCAAAAGGCAAGTTTTAGGTCTCCACCACCTGGGGGTGGGTGGGGGTGGGGGTGGGGGTGTTTCAGTGGCAAGAAGCTTTTGGGTTTTTTTTTTTTTCCCAGAGAAAGAGAAGACCTGGAGGCTGGTCTGCATTTATAAAACTGTATAACAACACATAGAAAGACCACCTGGTTTTATGTTCTGGCAAGCAGGGGAGAAATAGGCTTGGTGCCCATATGGGGACTGGTTTCTTTTCTTCCTTACATGATGGCTTTTGAGTCCCTTCTGTTTCTTGGTGAGCTCTATTACAGTCTCTCCCCTCAAACCCACAAACCAGTTCTATGTATTCAAGCAAATGACAGCTTCCTTCTTTAGAAAATCTCAAAATACTCTTGAAGGTAAAAGGCAGCATTCATGATAGGCTTGTAGATTCTGCAGTTGTGGAACATATGCTATTGCTTGCTAGTTTTGACTGTACATTTTGAAATGGATTCCTTGGTATTAGTAAATAATTGTTAGGGGCAGGATGGTGCTTGCTAAGTTGGGTGTGAACTCATTTTGTGTACCTGTGAGTGTGTTGATTTTCAAAAATCTTTCATAATAACTTATGTGGATCATCAGTTTTTAATTTTACCACTGTTCAGAATAGGTAAGGTGAAAAGAGAATTTTGACATCTGCAACTCATTCTAAAAATTATACTAAAGATATAAAATTTCTGGTCCCAGGTTTGCTAGGCTCAGCAAGCCCAGTGGGCTTATAGTTTTTACCTAATGTCACTTTTTCCCTAGTTGTTGCTTTTGTGGGCTCATCAAGAGATTTGCCCCGCCTGTTGGAGAGGAGTGAGATCAAATAGAGGTTGCCACGGGGTAGCATCCATACTAGTTCTCAGGCTAGCCAGAGGTCCGTTTGTGTAAGTCCAGTGGGCAGTCTCCCCCATCCCAGTAAATGTTTTTCATCACACTCTTTCCATGGCTCCCGTTCCTGCACTGGCTTGGACTGTTGTTCCTCAGAGGTCACCCCTGGGCCTGGGGCTTCTGCTTGGTTTGACTGAGACACTAAACAGATCCTATTCCCCATCTCCCTCTCCCTCTCCTCTGTATGCTTGAAGATAAGGAAATTAAATACATCCTTGAAGGATATAGAAAACAATAACACTCTCCTTTTTGCCTTATTCTTGGGGAGTACAATCCCTTAAACTACCAGGTTGTCTTGTCAAACGAGTTATTGTTTTTCAAAATATAGCCTGAACAGCATCCTTTATAATTAAGGCTCCTGGCTTTCAGTTTAAAGTGATATTTGCCAGTAAAAGCCTGCCAAAAAATAAATAAATAAAAGCAGGCTTACCGTTAAATATTGATTCAAGCTCAGAAACTGGCTCCAAATTTTGTTATACCACTCTTGATCTCCACGGCCTCTGGGCATCTGTTTCAATTTGGTCAAATTGAAATGGGGAGGGACAGTGCCAGGCTAACAGCAAGGTGATCCAATATAGTAGGATGAGTTGTATTTGATGAAAAAGAGCCAGGCAAAGTCATCTACAGATCCTGGGGACAGGTGAATTAGGCTTAGGTAAAATAAGAGCTGATGGGCATCTTAACTTATCCCATGGGCTAACTTGAGCCAGTGATAATTTTTTGGAAATGTAAAAAGAAAAAAAAAAAGTTGAGTTATCTTTTGACGGTGGTATGATTTTTTTGTTTTGTTTTTTGCCTTTCTGTGTATCCTGCTAAATATAAACTTTTCCTTCAACTGGTCTTTCTGAGAGCATTCTCTGTGATCCTTTCGTATCACTGGTAGGAATGTTAAAAAGTCTAAATACAAAACTTTTATTTTGAATCAAATTTCTCAGTCTTACTGGAGGTTTTCTCCTTTCTAGGGGAAAGATAAGGTTCTCAGAAGTTTTTCTTCTGGAATGTATATGCTTGAGACTTGCTATATTATTCTCCTCTGTCTCTGAGAAAAGAAGGCAGACAGGCAGGGAAGGGTTAAAAGTTCCTGAAAAAAAGGGCCCCTGATGAATCTGAACTCTGTGGGTGCAAAGTGTCTGAGATCCATTCGTTTTGACAGCCTCAGTTATTCTGGTGCCTCTCGTCATCTGTAAAGTTAACAAGGGCTGATAAGACTTGGTGAGGTTGGTACTGGTTTGTATTTCCAGACTCATCAATATTTCACAATACCATTTTCTTACAATCAGATACATTCATTTGCCAAGCATGGATGCTGCAGGATGTTCATCCAATGCTGGTGTTTAACAAAAGCCCTGCTTTTAAATGAGCAGACATAGGGCCTTGAGGTGCGCCTCGCTTACTACTGTACCTTGCTTTCAAATGCATGTTCTAATTCGGGTGAGGGAGTTGGTATTTGACCTCTAGAAACTGCTACTGTCTACCTTGAAAAATATATTGTTCTGCTCGACAGGCAAAAAAGCATCCATCTCAGCCACATTCTCATATTCTTTCTCGTTCTCCAGCCCTGACGATGCCCTTGTGTTTCTTTGTACTCACACTGTGGACAGTGGAATCAGGCGCCAAAGGGTGAATTTAATTTGAAACAGACCTCTGTCTTGATAGAACTGCTGTTAGTCAGGCTCAAATGCAGCAACCTGCAGTTTCCCTAGGCCATGCCTCACCTCGTGCTATCACAGGCTCTAAAAATTCAGTCCAGCCCGGACACCTCTCAGAGCTAACCCAGCTCCCAACCACAACACAGAGTGCTTGCAGATGCACAAGTCAGCCAGGCAGCAATGGTTTTCTCCCTGATGTAATCAAACAGAGTGCACGGATATCACTTGATTAACAGCTGTGGTATTAATTTCCCTTTTTGGTTGCTTGACTCACAGCAAGAATCATGTCAAGGCAGCAGAGAAGCAATTAAATTGATTTTAATCTTTGTCAGGGAAGATAACATGCCTCTTTCTCTTCTCATTTAAATAATTAAAGTTTCAGGAGGTATTATTTCTGGCTTTAAAAAAATTGGTATCTTAATGTAATAGAATCCTTGTAATTATATACTTAATGGTTCTTAATAAGTTAATCACGGTTTTTCATTTAAAATGCATTTTTTCCTTATTAAACTTTTATTTGTTATAGTATCTTTGCTTTTAAGGAGAAAGGGGAAAACACAGAGATAGATATAAAAAAGTTCTGCCATTTCTCATGATTAATCCTTTCGACAGCTTTCTCCTCCTTTTGTGGTGTATTGGACTGGTATGTTGTTTGAAGTAATGTTTTTACATTTTAGTGCATTGAAAAGAAGCCCACTTCTTTTAATAACAACATACTTATTTTAATGATGATGGAGTTCTGGGCTTCTCTGCAAATTGCCTTATGTATTTAAGTTATGTGGGACTCCTTTAAACTTAAAATTTCATTAAGATCTTAGAGAAATATTGAAATGATATTGCAAGTAGTTTCACTCCTGTTTGGTATTCAGTCAAATATTATATAGTTATTTCACTCCTCACCCCACTATTATAAAATGTACCATAAACATTTAATTTTTTTAGAAAAGGAAATGGGGAAGAATTCATACATCAAGTGGCCTTTCTCACTAGATGCTGAATTTCAGTGGTAATGCATGTGTAACCCACAGGATACTGAACATTACATAAGTTAACTTCCTTCATCCTGAGTGGCTACCACTGGGAAGAGTGACTCCTGAAACAGTGTTATCTTGGAGAGTGAGTAGTTCTCATTTCGGACCTCAATAAAGAAGCGTTTCAGCAAAAGCTTTAAGAAATGCTTTCTCTTTGTGGATGGTAAACACTGATTAAGAGGAGAAAGCACACATCACGCAGAGACCACGGGCCCTGGATTAGACACACTGGGATTAGCGAGAGGCAAGCCAGCATCCTGGACTCCACTCCTTTACCCAGGGGTTTAGAGGGATGCAGTCTTCTGTAGAAATTAATTGACAAAGATTGAATCTCCACTTGGTATTGTGAAAAAGAGCTGCTGCTAGCTTATACACTACGAACTGCCAAATGCCACTGCTTCTGGGTGGACAGATTACAAAACGACACCTCTTTCTCTTAGTATGGCTAGCAGAGGATAGGCTAGATTTTAGTCCCTACTCCTCCCCCTCTGCCTTGCCGCTGCCCAATTGGGTGCTTCTTGGCAGTATAGGCCTTTGCACAACTAGGCATGGTTTGATAACATGCATAAACAGGATTGTGAACATCTGAAACAAACCTTGAAGAAAGGAGTAAATATTATTAATGCAGATGACAGAGGCAGTGAGCAGTGTGGGCTGCGAGAAGCATCACAGAGGCTGCAAGAAGAATGTTCTAGGGAATTCCCTGGCAGTCCAGTGGTTAGAACTTGATGCTTTCACTGTGGGGGTCCAGGTTTGATTCCTAACTGGAAAACTAAGATCTAAGATCTAGGAAGCCATGCAGTGCCCACGCCCCTGTGCCCCATCACCCACCCCCGAAAAAAGAATGCTTTAGATCAGCTAGCTCATAGTAGGCATTTTTATCTCTTGGCCATGCCAATTGAGAGTTAAATCTAAAAAAGCAATGATACAAATGAACTTATTTACAAAGATAAGCAAACTTACAGGCTTAGAGAATGAACTTATGGTTACCAGGGGGTAACGGTAGGGGGAAGGATAGGGAGTTTGTGATTGTCATGTGCACACTACTATATTTAATAAGGATGACCAACAAGGACCTGCTGTATAACACAGAGAAATCTTCTCAATATTCTGAAACAACCTAGTGGGGAAAAGAATTTGAAAAAGGGTAACAGTAAGAGTAACAGTAACAGTTCAGTCACTCAGTGGTATCCCACTCTTTGAGACCCCATGAACCTCAGCAAGCCAGGCCTCCCTGTCCATCACCAACTCCTGAAGTTTACCCAAACTCATGTCCATTGAGTTGGTGATGCCATCCAACCATTTCATCCTCTGTTGTCCCCTTCTCCTGCTGCTTTCAATCTTTCCCAACATCAGGGTCTTTTCAAATGAGTCAGCTCTTCACAACAGGTGGTGAAAATATTGGAGTTTCAGCTTCAAAATCAGTTCGTCCAATGAACACCCAGGACTGACCTCCTTTAGGATGGACTGGTTGGATCTCCTTGCAGTCCAGGGGACTCTCAAGAGTCTTCTCTAACACCACACTTCAAAAGCATCAATTTTTCTGTGCCCAGATTTCTTTATAGTCCAACTATCACATTCATAAATGACCACTGGAGAAACCATAGCCTTGACTAGATGGACCTTTGTTGACAAAGTAATGTCTCTCTATTTAATATGCTGCCTAGGTTGGTCATAATTTTCCTTCCAAGGAGTAAGCATCTTTTAAGTTCATGGCTGCAATCACCATCGGCAGTGATTTTGGACCCCAAAAAAACAAAGTCAGCCACTGTTTCCACTGTTTCCCCATCTATCTGCCATGAAGTGATGGGACTGGATGCCATGATCTTCGTTTTCTGAATGTTGAGCTTTAAGCCAACTTTTTCACTCTCCTCTTTCACTTTCATCAAGAGGCTTACTCTTTAGTTCCTCTTCACTTTCTGCTATAAGGGTGGTGTCATCTGCATAGCTGAGGTTATTGATATTTCTCCCGCCAGTCTTAATTCCAGCTTGTGCTTCCTCCAGCCCAATGTTTCTCATGATGTACTCTGCATATAAGTTAAATAAGCAGGGTGATAATATACAACCTTGACCTACTCCTTTTCCTATTTGGAACCAGTCTGTTGTTCCATGTCCAGTTCTAACTGTTGTTTCCTGACCTGCATACAGGTCTCTCAAGAGGCAGGTCAGATGGTCTGGTATTCCTATCTCTTTCAGAATTTTCCACAGTTTGTTGTGATCCACACAGTCAAAGGCTTTGGCATAGTCAGTAAAGTAGAAATAGATATTTTCCTGGAACTCTCTTGCTTTTTTGATGATACAAAGAATGTTGGCAATTTGCTCTCTGGTACCTCTGCCTTTTCTAAAACCAGCTTGAACATCTGGAAGTTCATGGTTCACATATTGCTGAAGCTTGGCTTGGAGAATTTTAAGCATTACTTTACTAGCGTGTGAGATGAGTGCAATTGTGCAGTAGTTAGAGCATTCTTTGGCATTGCCTTTCTTTGGGACTAGAAGGAAAACTGACCTTTTCCAGTCCTGTGGCCACTACTGAGTTTTCCAAATTTGCTGTCATATTGAGTGCAGCACTTTCACAGCATCATCTTTCAGAATTTGAAATAGCTAAATGGAATCCCATCACCTCCACTAGCTTTGTTCATCGTGATGCTTCCTAAGGGCCACTTGACTTCACATTCCAGATGTCTGGCTCTAGGTGAGTGATCTCATCATCATGATTATCTGGGTCATGAAGATATTTTTTTGTTTTTGTACAGTTCTTCTGTGTGTTCTTGCCACCTCTTCTTAATATCTTCTGCTTCTGTTAGCCATATCATTTTTGTCTTTTATCGAGCCCATCTTTGCATGAAATGTTCCCTTGGTATCTCTAATTTTCTTGAAGAGATCTCTAGTCTTTCCCATTCTGTTGTTTTCTTCTATTTCTTTGCATTGATTGCTGAGGAAGGCTTAGATACATGTATAACTTAATTACTTTATTATTCACCTAAAACCAACACAACATTGTTAGTTAACTCTACTCAAATATAAAATAAAAAAATGAATTATCACTGGTTTCTTAGGACTTGGAAACATATTGTATGTGCTTTCTAGTTTGTCATATAGTATGTGTGTATAGTCCTCACTCTGCAGTGTATCTTCCATTGCTTTCTCTTAGTCTTGATGCTGTTGGTCCCTACACAGTTGTCGCATTGAAGATTCTGGAGCCCAGAATAGGAATACTCAGAACCAGCATTCCTTGAAGTGGAAAGATGTTTACAGGAATCTTGAGCTCTGGGAGGGTGTTGTATAAACAAGGGGAAAGGGCAGGGCATTCCAGGCTGAGGAGACCAGTTAGCCAAGGATGTGGAGATTCATAATATCAATTCTCTTAGGAAAGGTTTTTGCACCTGACCAAACTGGGAGTCCCTGAAGATACCAAGTTGATGATGACACATTCACTTCACTAGAAGGGCTAGAAATATTTTCACATTTACCCTACTTTCACACAAACTGCATAATTTAGGTAGGAAAAATCTTAATCAACTGAAAATCACTGGGGTGGGATTTTTAAGCCAAAAAAAGCCCACCAAGAATTGAGGTTACCCAGCTAGATAAATTGGGACTGAAAGAAGGACTGGGCCTTTTCAACTAGACCAGAAGAAGGAGATAGATTTTCCCTCCCATCTCAGGCCAGAGAAGCAAACTTTTTCTAAAAAGCGTAGCTATGATTATGGTTATTATCAGTCAATGAGTTATGGATGAAGAGAGCACAGTCAGACCATTCATTTCTCTCTACTTGTAGTGAAAATGTGGGAAATTCTTGCAAGGCAAGTTAGCAAGGGTGAAATTCAAGGAAAAGTGTATGCATGAGCAGAATAAAGTTGATTAAAATAGTTCTCAGTATTTACATATCTAAAACAGTTTGTTTAAAAATAAACAGTTAAAAATTAACTTATCCTGTCACATGAGTTTCCTGCTAATAGCCATATACTTCCCCCAAGTACACTGCCAACAAGGCTTGCTTCTAAAGAAACATTACCCTTGTTTAGGAATCTGTCTTATTTACTTTTTTGCCCCTAGTCCCTGGCACAACGTCTGGACCAGAGTACTCATTTATTCATTTAACAAATATTTATTGAGCATGTACTATGTGACAGACATTCTTCCAGGAACTTAGGAGACAGCAATGAACAAAACAGATATGTCCATACACTAAGAGATCTTATATTCCAGTGGAATAATTTCATATTTATACAAGTAAATAAACAACCCAGATGTGTGTTACGAGGAAAATTAAAAAGAGGATGTGATAGTGACTAGATGGAGTGATACAGATGGGCAGTGGTGGGGGGCTTTTTGAGGCAAGAACATTTGAATTGACATCTGAATGTCAGGGTTTAAATTTGGGAAAAAGTTAGGTGTATCTAAATGATAGAAAGATGGACAATGCGACTTGAAGCTGAACAGGCAAGAAGAGAGAAGTGATGTGGAGATGAGTGGAAGGGTTCAGAGCTGGTCATGTCAGAGAGGGAGGTGAAGGAGTTAGGCAATGTTGAGTTCATGTTACAAAGGCATAACATGCTACAAAGATTATCCAGAACTTCATTGCCACGAAAAATGTCACACCATCAAGAAGGTGGAAAGACCACCCACAGGATGAGAAAAAGTGTTGACAAGTCATATATCTAATAAGGGACTTAAATCAGAATATATAAAGAACTCTTACAACTCAATAATAAGAAGGCAAATAACCAGTTAAAAAATAGGCAAAAGATCTGAATAGTCATTTCTCCAAGGGAAACATGTAACTAACAAACAAACAAAAAAAAACAAATGAAAAGATGCTTAGCATTATTAGTCATCAGAGAAATGCAAATCAAAATCATAAGATACCCCTTTATATAGTACACAGAATGACTAGAATAAAATGTCAGATAATAACAAGTGTTGACAAGGATATGGAGAAATCAGAATCTTTATACATTTGTGGGACTGTAAATGGGGATGCTAAATGATGCAGGCACCTTGGAAAACAATCTGGCAATTCTTCAAATGATTAAATATAGAGTTATTGTATGTCCCAATGATTCTACTCCTAGGTATATATCCAAGAGAAACAAAAGCATATGTTCACACAAAAACTTATACATGAATGTTTATAGTGGTATTATTCAATATACCAAAAGGCAGAAACAGTCCAAACATCTATCAACTGACAAATGGATAATAAAATGTGTTCTTTTCATACAATGGAATTTTATTTGGCCATATAAAAGAATGAAGTACTGATACTTGATACAACATGGATGAACCTTAAAAACATTACACTAAATGAAAGAAGGCAGTCATAAAGGACCACATATTATACGATTCTATTCATATTAAATTTCTAGAACAAGGAAATCTACAGAGACAGAAAGTAGATTAGTAGTTGTTTAGGGAATGTGGGCAATAATATAATATCAGACAGCTAAAGGGTACAGGTTTTTGTTTTTGTTTTTTTTCCTCAAGGTGATGCTGCTGCAGCTAAGTCACTTCAGTCGTGTCCAACTCTGTGCGTCCCCATAGATGGCAGCCCACCAGGCTCCCCTGTCCCTGGGATTCTCCAGGCAAGAACCCTGGAGTGGGTTGCCATTTCCTTCTCCAATGCATGAAAGTGAAAAGTGAAAGGGAAGTCACTCAGTCGTGTCCGATTCCTAGCGACTCCATGGACTGCAGCCTACCAGGCTCCTCCGTCCATGGGATTTGCCAGGCAAGAGTACTGGAGTGGGGTGCCATTGCCTTCTCCTCAAGGTGATGAAAGTGTTCTAAAATTGTGGAAATGGTTGTATATACCTGTGAATATACCAGAACTGTTGGATTGTACACTTGAAATGTATGATATGTGAATTATATCTCAATAAAGCTGTTAAACAAAAATACTTACCCCCCACCCCCACCCCAAAGGCTAACGGTATACTTAATACTCCCTGAGAGTTTCAGGCTTTTCAGATAAAATTTACTAGTCCAGATCAGAATAGCTTTGTGCCCGAGGGAGAATCATCAATGAAGTTATTCTTAGAACACAAAGCTTTTCTTCCTAAAATACTGGAAAGGAGCAACACCTTGAACACCACAGGAAACCCATAAATATCTAATTTGCACCACTGCATGATAAAAGCAGCTTGCTTCTTCCACTCATTAGCAACACTCAAAAATATTTTCTAGCTCTTTGCCTGCTAATAAGGATATTTACATTTGCTCTTTGCACCAACTAAGTAAGCCTGGTTTATTCCACAGTTTCTCTGCAACTCTGGTCCACCTGGACTGAGCTGGAAAGTGGTAGAGAGCTGTTCTGGGACAGATTCAATGATAAAAAGTGCAAGTGCCATTTGAGACTCATTTATTAATAAATTAATGCCTTTGGAATCATGGATTTCTTAGTGAGGCTGGAGTTTTCAAGTTATTTCAATTTCCTAGATAACAGGAAATTAGCCATTATATTCTACTAACAGTAACATTCTCTTTGTCCTGGGAGATGATAGTCATTACAGAGGCAACCTTTAAGCCCATGGTGTGTGTGTGTGTGTGTGCGTGCTCGCTCAGTTTTGTCTGACTCTGGGACCCCATGACCTGCCAGGCTGCTCTGTCCGTGGGACTTCCCAGGCAAAAATACTGAGTGGGTTGCTATTTCCTTCTCCAGGGGATCTTCCCAACCCAGGGTCCCAACCTGCGTGTCTTGGCAGGTGGGCTCTTTACCACTAGTGCCAACTGGGAAGCCTCTTAAGCCCTTTAAGATAGGAAAAATCTTACTCATCGTTGTACTCTGTAAATTAGTGCTTTTGTACACAATATGTATTTAGTACTTTTTAAATTTTAATTTTAAGTAATAGATCACTAGAGTTTAAGAACAAGATCAAGAAAAGGTTTTAATGATTGAAACAAAATTGAACACATGTGGTGCTGTATTAGCCAAACGTGAGTCTGACTCAATCTGGGAGCTGGCTTATAAATGTAACGCTATTGGAACCAGAGAGTCTCCAGCTGTTAATAAGGAAGCCAGGGAAGTGATGGTGCTATTGTAAGCTATTATAAACAGGAAATGGGAAATGAGACTTTCCCAATATCTTTTTGTCCAGTCAGAGAAAGCAAGATACTGCATCTTGTAGACACAAGCATTCAACTCTGTAACCGAGGCTCTGTTTGGGTGGTCGAATAGTTTACTAGGTTTGCCACAGTTTAGGTGAGATATTTAATTTCCTCACTCTCATTATAACACAAGATTCCCAGTAGCAGAATATACGGGATTGTGCATTTGCCAGTCACAGAAATCAAACTTGCCTCTTGTACTGACTGGTCACCCATGTGTGTAAGGTCCAGTCTAAAGGACCCCTTGGCCTCCCTTATGGAAAAAAAATTAACAATGATTTCCATCAGTTTCTTTCTAACCTTTCCTCTTTCTACCATCTATCAGAATAGGACATGTTTTCTTATCTTCCCTCTGTCCATTAAAATGATGTGGATAAGTCTGAAATGTCCACATCTCCTAAATGCATTTTTGGATGTATGAAATATGCTTTGAAATCCTAGGTGTAGGATACTGATGCCATCTTTACCACACATATGGTTCTTAGTACTTTACGGCTCAATTTTCTGCTTAAGAGGGTGCTGCTTATAAACCAGCAAATACAGCAAGTGACTAATTAGCCAAATTAATGAGGGCTTGTTTACTTGAAGTCCCCAGTGCCCTTGGAACTTGGGATGTTTCATTATTACAGTCTGCAAGTGGTTTCCTCCAATTAATTTTTAACATACGGCTCTTGCCTCTTCCCAGTAATATGTAATAGACTAATACTTCAGAGGGGTTTACAAGCATTAACTCATTATCCCTTATAGGAACTACTGGAAGACTGGAACAAAAAGGAATGATAGTGCTTTTTGATGTTTTCCAAATTGTAGTCTGTAGGTCTAGAGGAAAATTGGTAAAAAAGAATTATTAAGGCCTATTCTGAGAACAAATGGAAAGAAAAAAAAAAAAAGCTATGTAGTTATAAAAGGAATTAATCTTTTCCACAGAATGAAAGATAAGCAAGCTAAGAAAAGTCAGTTTTCTTACTTACAGCCCCTTGTGAGATGCTGTGACTGGAGACAAATTGGAATCAGATTATGCACATGAAAGCATGTGTTTAGAGCACATTAAGATGTCATGTGTGTATCTAGAGCATATACAGAAGTGAGGTGCATGAGGGATGTCGCAGAAATGGTGAAGTAGAAAGCTTCAGGAATTTACCCCTCCACTGAAGCAGCCCACTAAGCTTGTAAACACTTATAGAATCATGTTTTTAAAACTTTAGAATCTAATAAAAAACTTGTAACAACTGGGGGAGAGCTTAATGAGAAAGAAATACTAAATTTCAGGATTTAAGGAAGTCTGTATCAGATCACTGTCTGCTAAGAACAAAACAGAGACTTAAGGGATCATATATGACAACAAATACAGTCTTTGCAAAAAACAGTTTAGGAAAGTAACTTAATAAATGGATGACTGAAGTCCTCAACGATAAATAACAAAAAATCTCTGGAGGAGAGACTATGGTATCTAGAATTATCACATTATCAAGTTCAAAATGTCAGTGAAAATTTTGACAAAAGTTACAAGACATAAAAAAACACAATAAAGTATGACTTATTCCCAGGAAATAAATTGACAGGAAACATCCTTGAGCTAGGTCAGACATTGGACTTACTAGACAAAGACTTTAAATCAAAGATCTTAGTAAAATTTTGAATGGAGACCTAGAAAACATAGCAACAACACCAACAATAACTAGGAGAACAATGTATAAACAAAGAATATCAATAAAACATTGACATCATAGAAAGGACCCAAAATAGAAATTCTAGAGCTGAAAAGTAGAGGAGTTGAATAAAAATAATTGACTACATGGATTCAACATCAGATTTGAATAGGTGGAAGAGAGAACAGAAAATGTGAGGATAGTGCAATTGAAATTAAACAGTCTGAGGAGGAGAAAGAGAAAAAAGATTGAAGAAAAAAGAACACATTTTAAAGAATTTGTGGGACTTCATCAAGTATTCCAACATACACATTTGTTTGGAATTGCAGAAGGAGAATAGAGAGAGGGGAAGAAATAACATTTGAAGAAATAATGGCTAAAAATTTCCCGTTAGATGAAAGATATGAATATCCACATCCAAGAAGCTTAATAAACTTCAAGTAGGATAAACTCCAAAGAGACCTGCCCTGAGACACCTATTACTAAACTATCAAAGGAGAGAATCCTGAGAGTAACAAGATAAAAGCAATTCATTACATACAAATGATCCTTAAAAAGATTAACATTTTTTTTTTCACATAAGGAAGTCTGGAGGGCATAAAGCACTGTGTGACATGGTTAAAGTGCTGGTAGCAAAAATAATGCCAACAAAGAATTCTTTATCTGACAAAACTATTCTTCAAAAATGAAAAAGAAATTAAGATATTCCTTGATCAAAAAAAGAAAAGCTGAAAGGATTCATTGCTAGTGAAGCTGCATTATGAGAAATGGTAAAATGAGTCCTTCAAGCTGAAATGAAAGGGAACTAGACAATGATTTGAAGCCATTCAAAGAAATAAATAACTCTCATAAAGGTAAAGTATTAGGGAAATATAAAAGCCAGTGTTAATTGCATTTGGGGGTTGTAACTTTTTTTGTTTCCTATATGATTTAAAAGACAAATGCATAAAATTTAATTATAAATCTATGTTAATGGGAACAGAGTATATAAATGTGTAATTTTTAATAATAAGACTCTATAGTACATGCAGAGGTTAGGTACACATCTAGAACACATATAGAGCTAAGGTCCATCTCTAGAACATGTGCAGAAGGGAAGTGAGCATCTTTCACCTGTTCAGAAGGGAGAGACAGGTGTCAATGATTCATTAATAATTCATTCAAGATGAGTTATACTTATACTTGAAACTTAAGAAAGTGTGATAATTCTACCTCTGTATTTTGAAAACAGGCAGTCTCATAAATAGGAGCTAAGCTACATTTGGTATTAAGTTTGAAATGAATTTTTTAAAAAGAAAGATTTTTTTGGTCAACAATCAAGGTAGTATTTCTAAAAATTGCAACAACAGAATTGGAATAATTTGTATTTGAATCAATGGAGGATATAGAAATTATAGTCAAAGTTATGGTTTTTTCAGTAGTATGTGCGGATGTAAGAATTGGACCATAAAGAAGGCTGAGTGCTGAGAAACTGATGCTTTCAAACTGTGGTGCTGGAGAAGACTCTCGAGAGTCCCCTGGATTGCAAGGATATCAAACCAGTGCATCCTAAAAGAAATTAACCTTGAATCTTCATTGGAAGGGCTGATGCTGAAGCTGAAACTCCAATACTTTGGCAACCTGATGTAAAGAGCTGACTCCTTGGAAAAGACCCTGATTCTGGGAAAGACTGAAGGCAAAAGGAGAAGGGGATGGCACAGGATGAGATGGTTAGATAATATCACTAACTCAATCAACATGAATTTGAGCAAACTCCAGGAGATAGTGGAGGACAGAGGAGCCTGGAGGGCTATAGTTCATGAAGTCACAAAGAGCTGGACATGACTTCAAGACTGCATGACAACAATAGGTTATGTAATGAAAAAGAACTTTTGATGTCTTGAAATTAATTGAAAGGCTTCCTTGGTGGCTCAGATGGTAAGGAATCTGCCTGCAATGCAGGAGACCTGGTTTAATCCCTGGGTCAGAAAGATCCCATGGAGAAAGGAATGGTTACCCGCTCTGGTATTCTTGCCTGGAGAATTCCATGATGGGCTACAGTTCATGATACCACTCTAATGGCAGAAAATGAAAAAGGACTAAAGAGCCTCTTGAGGGTGAAAGAGAAGAGTGAAGAAACTGGCTTACAGTTCAATATTCAAAAAAACTATGATCATGACATCTGGTCCCATCAACTTCATGGCAAATTGATGGGGAGAAAATGGAAGAAGACAGATTTCATTTTGGGGGGCTCCAAAATCGCAGCAGACAGTGACTGCAGCCATGAAATTAAGACGCTTGTTCCTTGGAAGGAAAGCTTTGACAAACCTAGACCATGTATTAAAAAACAGAGACATCATTTTGCTGACAAAGATCGTATAGTATAGTCAAACCTATGGTTTTTTCAGTAGTCATGTACGGATGTGAGAGCTTGACATGACATTAAGGTAGCTGAGCGCCAACGAATGGATGCTTTCAAATTGTGCTGGAGAAGACTCTTGAGAGTCTCTTTGACAGCAGAGAGATCAAACCAGTCAGTCTTAAAGAAAATCAACCCTGAACATTCACTGGAAGGACAGATGCTGAAGTTGAAGCTCCAATACTTTGGCCACCTGATGCAAAGAAATGACTCATTGGAAAAGACCCTATGCTGGGAAAGATTGAGGGTGGGAGGAAAAGGGAGCAATCAAGGATGAAATGGTTGAATACCATCACCAATTCAACAGATATGAGATTGAGCAAACTTCCAGAAATAGTGAAGGCCAGGGAAACCTGGCATGCTGTAGTCCATGGGGTTGCAAAAAGTTAGACATGATTTAGCAACTCTATGACAACAAATAAAAAGAATGAAAACAGAGAAAACGTTCAGTGTCTGTACATGGTAGTTATTCCTTAGAATGTGGGTTTTGAGGTTGCCTTTGATAAAAGGAAGTCTGGTTTCTTGACTTATAAGGAAAAAAGGATGTTTCAGGTGTGCTGAGCAAGTAAAAGGGTGTTGAGCAGAAAATGGATTTGGATGCTAGGAAAACAAGGGACACTTTACAATACAGTGCTTATTTGTAGTGGGTGATAAACCCAGGTTCTTAGGAGAATAAATAAGCATATCCTTAAATATGTAGAGTTATGACTAATACTAAGAAAAAGCAAGAGAGTTCCAGAAAACCATCTATTTCTGCTTTATTGACTATGCAAAGTCATGACCAACCTAGGTAGCATATTGAAAAAGCAGAGATATTACTTTGCTAACAAAGGTCCGTCTAGTCAAGGCTATGGTTTTTCCATTAGTCATGTATGGATGTGAGAGTTGGACAGTAAAAGAGGCTGAGTGCTGAAGAATTGATGCTTTTGAAGTGTGGTGTTGGAGAAGACTCTTGAGAGTCCCTTGGACTGCAAGGAGATCCAACCAGTCCATCCTAAAGGAGGTCAGTCCTGAGGGTTCACTGGATGGATTGATGTTGAAGCTGAAACTCCAATACTTTGGCCACCTGATGTGAAGAGTTGACTCATTGGAAAAGACTCTGATGTTGGGAAGGATTGGGGACAGGAGGAGAAGGGGAAGTCAGGATGAGATGGCTGGATGGCATCACCAACTCAATGCACATGAGTTTGGGTAGACTCCGGGAGGTGGTGATGGATAGGGAGGCCTGGTGTGCTGCTGTTCATGGGGTCGCAAAGACTTGGACACGATTGAGCAACTGAACTGAACTGATATGCTGTCTAGGCTGGTCATACCTTTCCTTCCAAGGAATAAGTGTCTTTTAATTTCATGGCTGCAATTGCCATCTGCAGTGATTTTGGAGCCCCAAAAGAAAAAGTCAGCCACTGTTTTCACTGTTTCCTCATCTATTTCCCATGAAATGATGGGACTGGATGCCAAGAGCTTAATTTTCTGAATGTTGAGCTTTAAGCCAACTTTTTTGCTCTCCTCTTTCACTTTCATCAAGAGGTTCTTTGGTTCTTCACTTTCTGCCATAAGGGTGGTGTCGTCTGCATATCTGAGGTTATTGATATTTCTCGTGGCAATCTTGATTCCAGCTTGTGCTTCATTCAGCCCAGCATTTCTCATGATGTATTCAGCATATAAGTTAAATAAGCAGGGTGACAATGTACAGCCTTGATGTACTCCTTTTCCATGTCCAGTTCTAACTGTTGCTTCCTGACCTCCATACAAGTTTCTCAAGAAGCAGGTCATGTGTTCTGATATCTCCACTGTACATGTAGAGATGTACAGTGACCCTGAAGACACTCTCAAGAAGAGCATCAGGAATGGTTAGAGTGGTAGGAACATTGATTTGAGGCATTTTCCAGGTTTAAAGGATATAAATGTTTCTAATCATTAGAGCTTCATTCAGCAACAGCTAATGGGAGATTTGATAATGTTCTACAAGTATTTGAACACCATAAACATCAAAGATGGAAAAAAAATTACTTAGCTTGTTAGAAGATGGTATGATTAAGTGTTACTAAAAATGACCTCTGGGATGAATTTAAGATTAACATTGTGAAAGCAAAGTATTTAGATTTCAGGGTAAAGTCATAACAAAAGTGATAAATCAATAGAGAAAAAATGTGGAAAATAACTGATCTGCAAACGAGATGATTTTACTTGTATTTAAAAGCTGGAAATAATGGCATCAAAATTTCTTATTTTTTATGTTTCTTACTTCAGTGCCAACCTGAACCTCCCTGTCATCTGCTCTTGTGCTTGGCTTTGGTCTTTGGTTTTGATTGGTCCTTTGGCTTGCCTCTAGGGATGTTATAATGTTAGCCAGCCTTGATTCTGCAAACCACAGTTGTCTGTCTCTCTTCTTTCATTCAATTAATATTTGAGCACATACTGTTAAGCACCATTCAAGTGTCTTTTGAGCCTAGGCACTGGTTATCAAGACAAACAGAAATGTTGTCTTCAGGTAACTTTTATCTTTGAGGATTACTTATTATTATGGACTGAACATTTGTGTCCTCCCAAAATTCATATGTTGAAATCCAAAGCCCCCAGCATGATAGTATTAGGAGGTATGGCCTTTGGGAGATAATTAGGTAATAAGGGTAGAGCCCTCATGAATGGAATTAGTGCCCTTAAAAAAGAGAACCAAGAGAGCTCTCTCTTTCAGCTTTGTGACAACACAGTGAGAAGTTGGTAATCTCCAATCAAGAAGCGGGCTCTCACTAGACACTGAATCTACTGGTGCCTTGATCTAGGATTTCCTGCTTCCAGAACAGTGCAAATAAATATCTTTTGTTTGTGCCACCTGGTCTATGATATTTTTCTTATAGCAGTCTGAACTGATGAATGCACTGATAGCACCCTTTTTGCTGTGTTTCTAGTTGAAATTGGTTGAATTCTTTCTCCCATGAGCTCTGTCTCATGGGGCGGGCATAAAAACTCTTGGTTGTGCTCTAACTCCAGAACACAAGTAGCAGAGAGAAATACCATTTTGACAGAACAGGTTATGAGCCTTATCCCAATTCTTCTTTCTAACCCTATCAGACTCATCTTTTTTTTTGCACGCTCTGTCTCTTCAGTCGAGTCTGGCTCTTTGCAACCCTAGGGACTATAGCCCACCAGGCTCCTCTGTCCATGGGATTCTCCAGGTAAGAATACTGGAGTGGGTTGCCCCTTCTCCGGGGAGTCTTCCCGACCCAGGGATCAAACCTGCATCTCCTGCATTGCAGGCGGATCCTTTACCACTGTGCCGCAATTGCCTGCGACAGCTGCCTCCCACAGCTAGGTGAGGACATGGAACACTCCACGTAGAGCTTTGTCTGCTCTGATCATTGGCTTTTCCTCCTTCCTATAGGCAACGTAACCAAGACACAGTTTTGGACTCCAGGATTTTTTGTTTTTTTTTAACATATATTTTCTGAGTTGAACTTAGATCTGTGATTGTCTTGACTGAATGAAAGTACACAGCTGCCCTCTGTGAAGAAGACACAAGCAGATATTTCCAAGTGATTAATGAATTGTAGAGAGCTTTGCCACAGTCATCTTCTGTTAATATTTTTATAAAATGCATGGAAGGGACTAACTATAGTCCTAAATGTAAGTAAGGGAAAAGTCTAGAACTGTGCTGTTCATTATGGTAGCAACTAGCCATATGTGGCTATGAAGCACTTGAGATTCAGCTAGTCTGAATTGAGATGTGCTGTTAAGTGTAAAACACACCTCAGATTCAAAACACTTAATAGGACAATAAAACACTTCATTTGTAAATTATTATACTAATTGCTTGTTGAAACAATACTTTAGGTATCAACATTGGGTTAAGATATACTATTAAAATCAAGTTTCCTTGCTTCTTTTTACTTTTTAGAAATGTGACTCCCATAAAACTTAAAATTACATATGGGCTTGCATATATTTCTATTAAAGAATATTGGTCTAGAAGAAATATTTTTTTTTCTGGGACTGCTTTTATCTAACCATTTAAACTAGCTTAGAATTAAACTGCCACCTTTGCTTTAAAAATATCTGGCATGTAATACCCAGGCATAATTATTTTTCTGCTTCGACCATGTTGCTATAGGAGCAAAGTTATGGTGTAATAAAGAACAACTTGAGCTAATAACTTGTATATGAAAATAGTTACATCTTCATTGTGGGAACTGCAAGGTACCCATACTATTTCAATGCACACACAAATCCCCTTCATAATGATGCTTTTTCATTCATTTAGCATGCCTTTATTATTATTAATACAACAATGAAAATGCCATATATATCAGGGTGAAAGCATCTATTTTGAATAATCAAACCTACAAATCTTGTGGACTGCTCAGATGTAGCCAATTAACTACCCTTTCTCAGAACTACAGTGTAGCAGATGGTGCAAAAAGGGTGGCCACAGAGTTCTTGTCATACTCTTGACTGAATGATGTAATCACAAGAGCCATGGGAGCTAGTGGGGAGGTTCAAGTTTTTCAGCCACAAAAAAATGCTCCTTTTAGGAGCATAAACATAAGAAATGTTTCTGTTCTTTAAAGTGTTGACATCTTCATGAGCTATGTAAAAGTTCTCATCAGTACATTAACAGAATCCTTCATGCTATACTAGCAGAGCCTTTCTTTATACCTCTGATTTCTCATTTTTGATAGAATGTCTTATGCTTTTTTTAAAAATTGAAATATAGTTGATTTACAATGATGTGCTACTTTCTCTTATACAGCAATGTGATTCAGTTATATATATATATATATGTGTGTGTGTGTGTGTATATATATATATATATATATATATATACATTCTTTTTCATAGTCTTTTCCACTATGGTTTATCACAGGATATTGAATATAATTCCCTGTGCTATTCAGTAGGACCTTGTTGGTTATCCATCCTATATATAACAGTTTTTATCTGCTAATCCCAAACTCTCAATCCATCCCTTCCCCACCCTCCATCTCCTTGGCAACCGCAAGTCTGTTCTCTGTGTGAAGAGGTTTTGTTTTTTAAATATAATTGCTTTACAATGTTGTGTTAATTTCTGCAGTACAACACTGTGAGTCAAGCCATGTGTATACACATATCTCCTCCCTCTTGAGCCTCCCTCACTCCATTCTGTCTGTCTAGGTCGTGACAGAGCACCGAGCTGAGCTTCCTATTCTATGCAGCAGCTTCATGATAGCTCTCTGTTTTACACATTGCAGTGTATATATGTCAGTTCTACAATCTCAATAAACCAGAGGTAATACTTTATAAAGAACTCTAGTCACATTTCGTATTACTTTTTTGATTTGCCTGTAGCAGTAAGCTGTGTTTTGTTGTATGTGTTGTGGGGGCGGGAGCGAGAAGGAAAAGCAATCTGTGGATAAAATGTGGGCAAAGTAGGATTGACGTGGGTGATGATCTTTTATTTTCATTCCGTTTTTAAGATCTTTGTATTAAAAATTTCTGGTTACAATGTTTAAATGGCTTGGGTGATGCTGCCTAAATAGTTGTTGAATTGGCTAGTTCTACCACTAAGGTAAAATGTACACTTTGAAATTTCAAAGATTAGTAAACTACACTTCATGATCACATGAAATTTGACTTGAGGGAGTGTGTGTGTGTGTGTGTGTGTGTGTGTGTGTGTGTGTGTGTGTGTGTATCCCCTGGGCATAATTTCTTTCAGATATATGGGATCTTGGTCTTATTGAATTAAAATTTGCCCCGTGATTATAATGCTTTGTTTTTTTTTTTTTCTCTTTTGCTGTGTTTTTAGATAATGGATGATACTGAACTTTTTAGAACTTATAATGATAGATTTTCGAAGTGCCTTGATATGGTTTAAAAACCTGAATAAAATAAAGCTTTCATATTTGTACCCTTCTCACTCAATATTGTTTCTTGCCTCCAAATCTCCTTTATAAAATACTGCAGGTTTCAGTTTCTGTTTGAATTGTTCATCATTCCTAGAAACTATAAGTGACCTTTTTATAAATTTGTTTTTGAATAAAAATGATATCCAAAAGATATCTCCAGAAGATATCCTAGAAGATATCTCACCAGGTAAAACGATGTCGAAACCTGATAAGTGGGGTTGAGAAAATCCTATTCTATAAAATGAAGGTTCAGAATATCGTGAGCTTAATAAAAGCTTAATAAAAGGAGGATGGAGATCCTGTTCATCTGGCTACCACAGCGTTTGTGGGGTTTAGTTGAGGAGTCCAAATCTGAAATCTGTCTGCATCCCAGCTGCAGTGTGATGGTGGTCCTCTCTCACTTAACCGGTATTATTGGCAGGGATCCAGCGTCCCGTGAAAGGCCAAGAATTCTCCGACAGCAGCAGCAATTCTAGGAAATCTCTTGGTTAATTTGTGCTCATTTCATTGGCCTCATCTGGGGAGACTGAGCCAAGAAAACTCCAGGGATCCGGGAAACCCCTCCCTTCTTCCCTACCTTCCAAGAAGGGGCTGACTGCCACTTCCAACAAACCACATTCCCCTTCACATTTCACTCCATTCCTTCCCTCCTCGTAGAAAAACTGTAGCTCACCAGATCTGGGAACAGATATTGGGTGGAGAGAAGAACTCAATGTATCCTTATCTTGAGACTTCTCTGGTGGCTCAGATGGTAAAGAATCTGCCTGCACTGAGGATAGAACTTTGTTCAATCTTAAGGTCGGGAAGATCCCTTAGAGAAGGGAATAGCTACCCAATCTAGTATTGCCTGAAGAATTCCATGGATAGGGGAGCCTGGTGAGCTACATTCCATGGGGTCCCAAACAGTTGGACATGACTGAACAACACTTTCACTTTTATCCTTATTGTGAGGCCTGTTAGTGAGGTTTCACTAAAATTTTGTTATTTTCAGTGAAATATCATAGGAATGAATTTGGCAAAAACTGTACCGTCTACTTGGCTTTCCCTCCAGGAGATGCAGGAAACAGGTTATCTCTGTGGGTCGGGAAGATGCCTTGGAGAAAGGTATGGCAACCCACTCCAATTTTCTTGCCTGGAAAATCTCATAGACAGAAGAGCCTGGCAGGCTACAGTCCATAAGGTCACAAAGAGCTGGACACGACTGAAGTAACTTAGCATGCTTTCAGGTACCATCTACTAAGATGAGTTATTTCTAGATTTTAGCTCTCATAAAATTTCAGCTCATGCCTGTAGATAACTAGTAAATATGTAGAGTCTACTTGTTTTCAATTTTTGATTTATTTATTCAACTGATGAATATTATCTTCATTAGGATACCCACATGATATTTTACTAAATTTTTTGTTTTATTGCTTTCCCCACCCTATCCCCGCATTTTATTGATAAAAAAGAATTGGGGCAATTCACTTGTAAATCACAGATGAAAGACTATTTAAGTTTCAAAGGTTAGGTAAATCCATGAAAGAATTCTTCTCCTCCTGAATATCTAGAGCGTTTGATTTGAAACAACTGTATTGCATCTGAGTATTATCTCCTCTAGGAGAATATAAAAAAATTATTCATGAACAGATTTAATTCATCTTTGAGTACCTCTCATTGCAAAGAGTAGACCTTCCATGAATGTTAAAAAAAGCATATACACATACATATGTGCTTGCTCAACGTTCTGCAAAAACCAACAACAAAAAAGACAAGTCATTGCCCCTAATCATAGCTTCTCAGTCTCCTCCAGCCTGAGTGAATAAGAAACCATGAGTGTAGCTCACTAAAACATTATGTAATCATGCTTAGCACACATGCTTCAAAGAGAGTCAAAGTCTTTTCAGCCTCCTTTGTCACTTATTTGAAAATCTGATCGAGGCACTGGAGATTGAAATCAGCTGTTTTTTTTTTTTTTCCATGCTGTAAAAGAAATGGAGCTGTAGCCACAATCTTGATAAACTTTCATTCCAGCTGAATGATTCTATCCAGAGAGACA